>CM073774.1:27226891-27485883 GCA_037158775.1 Hetaerina titia | reverse complement strand
TATGCAAGAAAGTCAACATAACAAATACCTTCGTGAAATATTAACTTGGTTCATTCAAATGTCGAAAGACTCCAATTCATCGGAATATCATACATTAAGCTAATTTCAATAGGAAATTAAAAATACATCAGGTTCATCATATGGTTGGTGATACAATAATTCTTTCTTTTCCTGACTGATATAGTTAAACATTTTGTAATTAAATGATACAGAAACTAAACCACAACTACTCCCACGTAAGAGAATGTTACACGATTTTTCAAAATTAAAAAAAGTACTTATAACAGTTGAGACGGGGTGATTGAGACACAACTCGGAAGTTTTCCGTTTAGAAGCCCATCCAAAATTATGCAGTTTTAATGTGAATATTTCATTCATATCATAATTGTATCATTTTTGAGGATTTCGAAACAGAAAAATTCGAATCTCGTCTCGATTACAGTAAAAAAGTTATATACCATATAAACCTACTTTCATTCCATGACTCTGCATGAATAAAAGTATACAGAGACAGACTTTAAGAAATTAAAACGATAAAATATCAATTAAATAACGATTATCAATTATATGAAAAATCAAGGACTTGGTGCTACTGTTCACCCTTCCCTACGCATGCGTCCACGCATAACTTTCAGGGCAACAACATAAAACTTGCTTAGAAAATATCGATAACCTAAGGCATTAATCAGAGGCAGAATGTGAATGGCCGAATTGTAAACTTGCATTTAATCCTGGTGACATAAAATAAAACCATCCACGAGAGTAGTAAGGATTGTGTGGGCGATGATTGATAAACTCTACAATAATTCTTTTAAAATTCCCAAAACCTCTACGACACGGATAGCGAGCATTAAATACATTATAAGTAAAACAGCAGTTTATGTGACAAAACTATTTGTCCATTCCTAAATCCGTATTGGACCGGAATAAACGCGAGTGACCATCGAAGAGTGGCACACCTTCACGATCGAGGGAGGGATGGCATGATGAGGAGCTATGTCCATCCGGAGAATCGTCCCTCGTTTACTGCAATCCGCGATTTTGAGTCTCAGCTGCGTCGTATTCAATCAGTCGCGATTAATGGAAGGCGGTATATCATCAGGATATCGTGGAACGCAGCGGGAAGGCAATTCGTGGAATTGCTAAAGAAGGGGATTGGGTGAATCACGAGACGGCTGGCTGCTGCCAAAAAAATTGGAGACTAGTTCCACTCTGCGAAAAGGAGCACATGACGTAAATCAATAGTTTTCAGTGACACTACAATAGCTGCTCTGCCGTGAGACGACAGAAGCAGGCAAAAGCAGGCATTGAAAGGTTTATTTTCCAACATTTTATCATCTAATCACGGGAGGTTGAAGGAACGTATTTGTAAACTTTGTTGTTTTTGTATAAAAGCCATGAATGCATCCAATAATTATTTAAGATAAAACAGTTCATAATTTTAGTGTGCGAAATATTCCTCACATGTACGCATCTAATATTAAATTCCAAAAATACAGAAAATATATAGGTATTTAAGAAAATACCAATACTATTACCTTTTAGCAAAATATTTAGTCCCATTTCTATGTAAACTTTTTCAATATATATTAATATACATTCAGTTTTTTGTGTTACCTTTGATAATTATCACTCAAATATTTTTATACTTTTAGGAACCTAATATGCATCTTGAACTAATAGTTGAATTGTAACATGCGACCTAATAAACTAGAAGATTTATCACCAACCCTTGGGCAATATTTATTCCATTCCTACCCACTCTACGCTTTTCTTATTAATTTTTCAGGTATCTCTACTGGGGTTTAGGGCTTCAACCTTCTTCCATTTGATTTCCCAATCGGTTCTATAGGTTGTCAACGTATTTACACGCTCATTCTTTGCCCACGAGCTTTATATTCTATTCAAAATAGTAATTGTGCCTAAATTATATTAAATGATCTGAGTGTAAGGTATTATGCCCTTAATTTGTATTAACCTTCTTTTATTCTTTCTCAGATATCTGTAAGTGATCTACCTATCACACCTACTCTCTTGTTGGACTGGAAGACTCTGTTTTCATAGCAGAACCATTGTGTTATCCTTCTGATTTAAATTGTATAGCGTTTGAGTGCTTCGTTATTTACGTTTAAGATTAACTAGAGAATTTCATAAATTAGTTCTTTGATGTCTTCTTCCAAAAGGGATAATTTTTAGAGTCAATGTATTGAAGTGTGCTTTCAGATTCAGAAAAGGAGTAAGAATTACTACAAACATTCTGTGAGAAAGGATTGTTTTTGAGATAAACTAAAGAAAGGCAGGAAAAATAGTTGTAAAGCATTTTGTTTGGTGATGGAATATTGAAGAATATGATAAAGTGAAAGTTATTTGGCGGGCAAGGTAGGGGGAGGATAAGGATCGCTTTGTTGGACAAATTGCAGGGAGAAAAATGTATGTAGGATTGAATAACAGCTTAATATGTTTATGATGTGGGGTGGCAGGTTATGCCTCGCCAGACTAAGCTAAAAATTGTAGCTATGATTAGCCTGCGTGTACATGTGCTCTTTATACAACCTCAAAAGATACTAACGTACTCTATCTTTTGAGGTTGGTATATTTTATGCTTTAATATTAATAAAAATATTTTATTAATATTAATTGAACTGATATTACAAATTTATATTTAAATTTAAAGAACCTTAAAACTAATAATATATTATCAATCAAATTGAAATGCAATTGATTTTGTAAAGTAGTACTAACTGTCAATATGTTCAAAAAAGTGCAGTACTAATCCCAAGAAAATGTTTTTGAATGAAAAATGCTTCAATAAACGTTTTTTTTCGAACAATTGGTGTCTATATTTTTACACAAGTCGTAGAAATTAACAATAGTTCACTGAAAAATTAAGGTTGTACATACATTCTTGTACGTACATAAGGTTGGACATACCTTCTTTAAGATTTACTTTATCTTTGTCAAAAGAAATTTTTGATTGAAAAATTTAAACGATTTCCTTCACCTAGATACCAATCAAAACTGTAGAGGGTTTGAAATATATATATATATATATATATATATATATATATATATATATATATATATATAACTATTTATTTTTTTAAGATGCTCGTGCTTCAAAAAAGAATTTAAAACATTTCAACAAACAAGGAAGGAGTCATAAAAAGAGTAGAGAAGTAGCCGCGGTGTCATCTCAACTTGGCGACGAAATGAAGCAACGTCAAGAACAGGCGCATAAACAGGCGTACGCGAGACAATTTCTGGGACGAAATGACACTCGAGTGCCCTCTGTATTTAGTTTTTTTCTCTTTTAAGCAGAAAAATGTCGTGAGCAAGGCAAAAAACTATCGGCTGATTTAAAGGGGCTATTATAATAAAACGGTCTAAACAAAAAATATTCATATTTCCGTGCGGAGAATGGAAATATAAATAAAATCAATGTGTCCTCGTTATTAAATGGAAGAGAAAAATAACATGAAGGAATGAATCACTTTAAAACATCAAAACGAAGATTTATCTCTGAAAAATATTCTTTTTCTTTAATCAAATGAATACGTCTCTATCTTTACTACGTACTGTATTCCTCGGTCCTTGAGAATTAAAATACCGGCAAAGGTGGGTAATTACCATATGTTTAGTGTCTAGAAGTTAAATTATTACAAAGGGTGCAAAATAGTTTAATTTTTAATAAAAGAAATATAATTGAATAGTGGAATTCATTAAGAGGTTTCACATTTTATGAATGCTTTGATACATTGATCAACATTTCTTAAAAGCAAGTAAATTTATTCCAGAGAACACCTATTTGGTAGATTAAACTTTCCCCTACATTCGTGAAAAGTTCATGCGAGAAAAATTTTAACAAGTCGATACGTCTACGATAGAGTCTAGGATCAGAATGAAACAGCAAGAAATAATATATAGCGTTAAGTTGGAGTAATTTAATTACAACATTTTTCATGCCACTATAGATTCTTCATGACTGCCTTACCTGGCTGGTAACTCAAGACTCAATGTCAATTCTTTAACATCATACGGTGTTTCAAATCTAATTCAATTATTATAGACTAACTTGAGTCGCACTTAGAAGTTTTACCATTCAATATGAATTACGACAACACCTCGACCTCAAATACCTAGCGTAGGATAAATGTCTTTAATATCCTATAATTCTACTGATACAATCCATAGTTATACTTAAAAACTATTTCTTACTGTTTCGTACAAAATTATTATTCCGTAAATGACTTGTTCGATTATGAATCGATGATGTTCTGTTACCCGTTTTTTGCCAAGAAACTATATTTACACTAGAGACACGAATTTACGGTTTTTCTAAAGATGGCTCAAATAATTGAAGTCTGAAGTGACAAATGTTAGTAAAAATTATATTAAAGTTGTTTGAAAACATTCTGACATTCCCCAAATTATTACTTATTATTAGCGAAAAACAAAACAAAAAGTCGGGAAGGAACTTGGTAGGAAGGAACATGCACAAAGAACGGCTATGTACAAAGAATGTCAATTGATATTATCAAAATCATTTTCCTACATACCTTCATTAAAATAGTTAACTACTAGCTATTATTTCCAGTGATCACACGTCATCGATGAATATGCAAAGAACATATTTCAATCGTGAAAAAATCTCATATCCACTGCCACACCGAAAGTACGTGGCAAATTTATATAAAATAAAAGATACTAAATTACGCTACGATTTTTCTTTCTTGGCAAAGCCTTTGACAAGATTACGTAAACTCTCGGGCCGTAAGCCACGAGATGTGAAATCCCGAGTTAGACATAAACGGTTTTGCTGACGGGTAAAAAAATGGTGCTCGGACACCGGCTGTCACACCGGCGTGCGTCAGAACGTGCGGATACGCGGCGGACGTTGGATAGAGAATGCTGTCACATTCAACACCAAAGCAGTTCATTGTCTGCTCCCAAATCCGGGAAATTTAACCTTCCATTATTCCATTCCCCATTCCATTTTTTCCTCCACACCCCCCTCTCCTCTGATGTGATCCAAATCCAATCCTCTTCCTCATCACACGTAAGCTCATCGAGAAAGTGTCTCTCAAATGCCAAACTACTTTCAAGACTCCCAATCGCTTGAATCCTTTTCCCATAGCGAAGTGAAACTGCTCACGCATGAGATCCATCTCATCGACATCCTCCTCCCGCACTTCACTTGCCCACCACTTTTACCACTTCTCCCGACACTCGTTCCTACGTTCTCACCCTTTTCGACTCTCCTTCTCTTCCCGACCAGTCCGCACCCAATTCAAGAGCCCTCACCTTCCGTGATCCTTTTGATCGGGGATTCCGAATTTTCTCGACGGCCGGCTCAACCCTTTGACACGGGATCCGCAGTGGCTCCTAAACGGAAGTCGTTAACTTCCCTTTTTGTCTCCCAGAAACGGACTCCGATAAACTCGAAACAATGGTACAGGTGTGATTCACACGTAAGGGGCGTTTAAATATTCGCCTTTCTGAACGTTGGCGCTAACACCCGTTTACTAACGCCAGTGTCGGAGTTATGACATGACTTCATGGGCGTATTCATTCCTATATTTCCTTGATTCTATTTATCTTTTGAACGTTAATTTCCATGCATGCTGAGCGGAGAATGTGTAAAATTACTTTATTGCTTAAAAAATGGAAACAAACACAAATATTTGCTATGGCATTAATAAATGAAAAATAATGATATTGGCATTGAAAGTTTAAGCTTTTATTTACTAAAATTTGCCTCATTTGACTAGATTACGACTGTATCCCTAACTAGTTAAATATTTTTGCGTTTTATGATGGAAATACATTATACGTAAAGTACAAACATACAATTTGGTCATGAACTCTTATACGAGTTTGAATTATGAATAGTATAAATTTATCATTTTAGGAAGATTTTGGTTTTTTTAGTGTAATTATGAAATATGAATATTAATATGTTTGCACTAAGGTATATGACAGTTTTCTTGGATGCACTGGGAACCAAGGCAAAAAATGTGAGATGTTGGATAAGGGGTTATAAATTTGACCTGCTCATCTTACTATGTAAACCGGACACTTAATTAATAACTGCTCAGCTGCCTACCATTGTAGTAGTACATATATTTTTAATTTAAATATCTTCGTTTGCAGATCCACTCTGATCACTGAATTGAATACCAAAAATATTAATATTTTTACCTTTGAGAAAGTTAATTCACTTTTCAAGTGCAGAGTTTTTTATAATTTACCGATCTGACTTAATTAGAAACTTCCAGGGCTCTAGATTATACTGGAATGCCTTGATATAGCTCCAAAATCGATTTAGAATAATATTTGTTTATATTTCCTAGTAAATGATGTTCACCATAACTATATAAGAGAGCATACAGTATGAATTGACCTGAAACAATAAAGTATGAGCAAATATGATGTCTAAGATGGGGTTCGAAGTAATGTCTTTTAAATAAGCCATCAGTTTTGATATCAGCAAGGGTAACTGAGCTTCCTCCTACATCAAAGTTTCAAAGGGAATAAATCAAGCGCAAAGATAATTTAATTTTATTAATTATTCAACACGGCCATTATCGATGGAAGAATTGAGAACAAAAATAATTTCGAAGATAATGTATCCTTAATCTGGTCAAAAATTAAATTTGTTTAAATTTGTTTAAAGTATCTGTAGAGTAAATAACATAAATTTGTATTAATTCGGGATCAAGAATGATCCGAAAACGTGCCACTAGAGAACGAACCTACATTGCTATTATTCCTCAGAAAAACCTTTTAATGAGACAAATCAAATTTCAACTGATTGATCAATGCAAAATACATATACCCGTATGATGAAATATTCTTTCTCAAAAACTAGGTTTTTTTCACTTTATCGTAAATATAAGTTTTTCATACTGAGTAAAGAGGATTTCAAATTCTTAACAACCGCTAGTGTTTCTAAATAGATATTATTTCAGAGAAAGTTGTGTATCAGGTGCTAATGCATTGAATATTTTAAATATTGATATTGCTAATCGATTTTCCTGTAAAGCAGAACATTTAATAATATTTAATTTAATGATTAATTACATAATCATCAGTAAAGTTTGCATTGGCATATATTAATGAGTAATTCGCACATTATGGTATGTTCATTACACTTATTAAAATATAAAATTTACATGAAAAAATAATTGACAAAATTTACAAACGCAAACTTCAAAAAAATCTGTCGCATTGATTATCAAGGAATTTAGTGGATGAGGTGGGAAAGATTAATAGTACCATTCTTTTGGCAGAATGATGTTCTTAAATGTATCCATTCACACTTATATAGGACCAGTGTATAGAATCCATCTTTGACAATTTTGAAGATAAGCCTTTAAGAAGTATGGTCAACACTGAAAGATGACTGTTACTCAGTTGTCCATTAAGTAAAAATAAAATGAGAAGCAATGCATACAAGAAAGTATATTCATTTTGAAAATAATGTTTGGACTGTAAAATATAATACACCCCCTGCAACACACCTTTTTTGGTGGCTCGCAGAGTATTTATGTAGATATAGATATAATTTTAAAGAAAAATGGGCAACTTGACAGTAATGTTCATCTGAATTAAAACAACGTTCAACGATAATAAATTTTGACTACTTCATCCAACATGATGCAGAGAGTAACCAAACCTAAAATTCTCTTGCCACTATTTTCCCCTGTGATGTCATTCCGAGCTTTTCCCCACTTCAACCCCATTTACCTTCTCCAATTCTTACTCCCTCTCTTTCCCTTTCTCATTACCATCGTCTCACTCCAAGTACCCACATTCCCTTATACGCCCTCCTCTTTCCCTTGATCCTACCGTAATACCTTTGCCACCTGACACTCGTCCTTTTTGGTTGGACACACGGCCCACACACGGCATCAAACCTTTGCCGCAGCGTTGATGCCTTTCGACAGCTTGCCATTCAAACGGGCCCTATCCCGTGAAACCATCCGCGGGTGCCGGCTTGTCCTTTCCCTTTCCAATTCAAACCCTGGGACCCTTAAAGTCACCTCACGAGTCTGATGTCCCTTCACACGCCTAACCTCCCTATCTCGCAAGATCACCCCTCCCACCCTGTATCACCTTTTGCCTCTCGCCCCTCCTCCCTCACTGTAAACCATCCAAGACTCGGCCTTGGGAAACCACACAGCTTCGCATATATATCCTCCTTTCCCCAATGTTCCAACGAATCCCATTCGCTATTTTGCGGCGAAGCGATCCTGATGTAGAACGAGCACAGCCGTCGAGGGATGACGTCGTATTCGCGATATCCATAGATGATTGAAATAGGATAGCGGATGATCATTTTCCCAGAATTACAGCGTATTTCCTTTCTACCGGGTATGCTACTTCTACTCTGACCCAAAGAGATTAAAATATACTATTTACTTACTTAATGACTGAATTTTCAATTAAGGATTCATCTTCTCAAGTTCAAAAAATATAACATATTTTCTGTGTATTTATATTCTGCTGTATATAAATATATGCTTCAGCTTCTTCATTTTCAGGAACTTAAGAATGCCGTTAGCCGTTACAAATTCAACGAAAAAGTTGGCATTTCACATTTTTAAGGTTTAGTTTAACATTCGGTTTTTCTTAAGGAGATGGGGAATGTTCACGCTACAAAAATGAAATTCTACTAGCCTCCTCAACTCACATTAAGGCACTTTCTTCCTCCCTTCATTTCGTCCAATATGTCCGTCATTCGTCCAATATGTCGATCCGTCCATCATATGAATTTCCAGAATTTCCTCCTCTACTTTTTCGTCTTCAACATCCCTATATATATATATATATATATATTAGTATTTTGAAGGATAATGATTCCATTTAAATACAACCAATAACGAACGCTTTTACCAGTGGTGTGGTAAAATAATGAATATGGTGAACGTGTTGAAATTATATTTTTGAAAAATAAATTTTCTCAGAAATCAGATATTCTGTATAACGTAGTATTAAACAGAAAAATGCTAACATTTAACTCTGTTCCCTGTTTCTTAACCCCCCTTAACCCTGTTTCCTATTCTTCATATCTTATATTACTATCTCAAACATTTATCCGCTTAACAGCATTTCATTTAACGCAGCTAATTTATTATATAGGGATAAGATGCAAAGAAAAGACTTCTTGATAAATCTTAAGCGAAACCGCAGAACGATTTGATTAATGTAACCTGTAAGATAACATCAGGAGGGAAATGAGAAAAGCTATATCTTAAACAGAACAAGAAAATGCATGCTTTGCAGAATTATAATCACGTGTTTTTACACGATAATAATCTATAATGGATATGAACATCAAATTAAATCTTTAACTTCTTAACATGGAAGAACGCTAGACCTTTGTTAAGATCAAGATAGATAGAAGGATAAATTAGAAAAGAAGCAAAATAAATGCATATTTTGGCTTTGAATACTAACTCTATGGTTAAATCTAACGCTTGCTTGTTTCACCCGTTATTTTGTGTATACTATTGGGTCGATTTTACTCGCCATGAAACTCACTGACCATAATTTAGACTGTAATATACTGGCAGATGGAGAAGAGCAACGTCGAATCTTATGCCAAATCAGTGTCAGTTAGCTATCAAACAACTCAACGACTGGTATATATTTATATTTCTAAATTTAACGACTAATATCAAGGCTGCAATTTAAAGCCCGATCTTCTCACCTTATCTGTAATGAAGTATCCGATACGTAATATTGTAAACAGTGTACTTTTTTTCAGATTCCTATGAGTTGTTAACTATTTTTGTCTAACTTTTGACTGAAAGCGAAACCACCATCAGGGAAATTTTGATGTATTATCTCTAGTTCAGGAAAAATTGTACTTTAATTAACTTGTTCCTCTCGTTCAATATCGAGATGCATACTCTTTGTTCTTTCAGTTCTGTTTTCTGTTTATGAACAATAAATTCCAGTGCCAGATGATCAACCGTCGAAATGGTGAATTCTTTCAAAGAATGAAAGTAGGTACACATAGCAACCCCTGTTTCCGCTGCTGATTTTATTCGCGATGTTCTAGCATCGATAGGGAGGGGTCGTTCACTAGATCTCACCGCGGCATCCTCCATGCGCCGTCCATTTTATTCGAATGACCCCGTCCCGCCTAGTTCATCCCATCTCATTCCTTCCCTCCGCTCAAACCAAACTCTTCCATCTTTCCTCCAATCTCGCTTCCACAGTCCAACATGAAACTGAGGTTATTACTGCGCTGTCGAGTTTCATGAGACCCATCCGTGAAATCCCCTCTTTCTTTCTCCCTACACATCCCCCCCTTCACCTCTTTCCCCGAGCGGCTTCCACAATCCCAGCATCCACCGTCACCCTCCCGCCCAGTCCGACCCTTTTACTTCACCAGAGCGACCTCCTCGTTCCCTTTAACTTCGTTCCAAACACCGCAAGCCTTTCACTCCGGTGAGTCCGAAGCCCCAGCCTTCCTCCCTACTCACACCCCGTCTATCACGGACACGATCAGGGCGTCGTCGAACTCTCAGCGACACGTGACCCCGCGCTCGATGCCAGGGCACACTGAAATTGTTAGAAGTGAAGTTCCATCGTAAAGGTGCAGGAGTGCTACTTAAAGATCAGGAAACTCGCCAAGGGTTTTTCACAGTAATCGATATCTATTAAAATAAAATTCTACCCACGCTTTCACTGAGGTTTCAGTTCTAAAACCAAGTAAATCAAGGCCAGGGTTCGCCATTACGGAATATTTTTGAATGCTCGGATGACTATAGATATTGCGTGCAGTTAATTTGTCACATAACAACAAGGGAAAAAAATTTGAAGACTAAAACTTTTTAACGAATGTCATGGAGGCTGAATAATATGATATTGTGCCAATTATCGTAAAATGAAAGTTTATAATCGTGATTTTTCACCGTTTCAACTGTATTAAATCATTACGACACTCCCTTTTACAGTTTCAAACTATTACCTGATTTCTAATGTAACTAATATTACACATTAGTTTAAACAAAAAACAATATGGATGACGGATGGGATCAATGAAATAATAAATATCCTTGAAATTAACGAGAACGCTATATTTAGCTATTGAGATATATTAATAAGAATTTAAAAAACATTGTAGTAAAATTCCAATGAAAAGAATTACAAAAATATTTCCATTATGAACCCTAGTACTGAGTTACGAGTTGGAATTTCCGAAATGTTGCCAAAATGGACTCTTTGCTGTAGTAGCATAGCATAATGTAACTTCAGTTACTAAACAATAGTTTGGACCAATACTCACTAACCATCAGACTCCAGGCAGAACATCAACAGTTAGCAAAAAGGTGAATGAATGTTGTTTGAGAGTAATGTACAAATCAAGGTCGATGGGTTCATTACGTCATATTTATAAAACTTCTAAAGCCAAAAGAATTATTTCATTACGTTCTATGATTGTTCGTATAAGTAAAGAAAGTATTCGGTGTAAAGCGATTCTATGTCACATTTGGAATTATTTCCAAGGAATAAAATGCTGTTAAAAACTAAATAACGAAAATGGAGGAACGTATAAAGTTTGCTCCGAGACCTTGTGAACCGTGAGAATATGGCAAGATAAATGTTTACATGAACTTTGAAATGGTAATGCATTCCCGTCCGTATGAGTTGCTTTAATTAGAACTTACGTGTAGACTTGTTCAACTATTTTTCAGACCATAGTACTTTCCTATATATTATAATTATCATATTGTATTACATTTCTAAAATACATTCACCCCCTATGTAATAATGCGGCTTAATAGCCCCAATCTCCAATCATCGGCATCATTGGAATGTGTTTTATTATTTAATGGTTACAAAAAGATTTCTTTGTACTAATGTTCAAATCTAACTATTACCAGTGGAATAAAACCAAAACAGAAACGTTCGAGAAATGATAGAATCATTACAATAAGCCCTTTTTGAAACAGGCTCGTGAATAAAAATTATATTCAAGAAGACCCCATCCAGTGCATAATTTGGAAATGCAATTTGAAAATGCATAATGACTCCCTTCGTACTACGGTAGGATATATCATGTAAATAAAATTAGGGAGAATAAGTGTCGAAATTTTAGATTTAAGATACAATGTTTTAAACGAACAATAAGGTATCAGAATAACATTGTCTGACCGCCGCGCCGTAGGGTCATTTTCGGGTCAAAATTAGTTTGGCGTGTGTTCACCACCTGCCACGCATCCTAGCAGTTACTTGAAGGGCAATATTATATCTAAATATTAGTGAACAAAATTTTCAGGTTACACAAAACCAGACGAATCAAAAAAACACCACATTAGTGGGAAAATAGAGGAACAGTGAAAATGGAAAACGATGTACTCTTCTTCAAGTTGCTCCTTAGGTAACGAATGACTTGGAAGTCTAACGTGCTTTCCCATTTTGAGATGTCAATGCCATCTGCTTGCGACAGGGAGCATGGTTAACAGTGGGACCCTCCATTAATACGTTTTACCCATACTGATGTGCTTCAAGCCTACCCTTTCCAATTCCATTTTTTCAAAACAGTTTTGGTGTTCCAAATGGAGAGGCTCAATTTTGAACTGGTAATCTCAGAGATTTAGAGAAGGACGAAACTAGTTCGAGTATCAATGAGGAAGAGATGCGAGCCGTCGAAGGTCATGGGAAATGAAGCATTCCTCACCAGGACGAGTGGTTTAATATGCACATATTTTTTTAATATGTATACTTTAATTCACTGCACGAGCTATTAATAACTAACAAAGCGCAATTTTTAAGTCATAGAAATTATTCGTCTTATTTTAAATTACAAGAAATCACTTATTTATCTCGGAAATTGGTATCAGTAAATTGATAAACATTTCCATAAGTCTGCAGACAGTTACCAACTTGTTTAAAACTGTGGAGTGTTTGAAATTCTCGTTCTGTTGGCAGGCACTTACAGTCGGGCGTAGAAATGGAAGAGGCAGAGTGGACATAATGTCTCCTTGGACTACAAGAACGCTGTTTTAAAGTATTAGTGTCATATGACATAAGGTATTTGGTAAATTCCACGCGCTAGCAGCTCAGTAAAATATTAAGGCTACAACTGGTTAATTATAGAATGTAATAAAAAACACAGTTATGGCGAATTAAAATATTAACAACATTTATGATCTTTCAAATCTATCCGATATTCTCAACAAAGTTGGTTGATACAATGAACAAAAAGTAGATACGCTAAGCGTAACCTAAAAATTGGTATTAATAATAATAGAATAATCATAGAATTTTTTTGACATTATACTATTTTTGGAATAATTTATTTTGTAGTATAACAATTGTGTACATAACTAATGCATGTTGCGACGATCTACCTGAGGATCGTAATTTTCAAAAAATTGAATAGAATAGGAAAAGAATCATCAATCTATGAAAAATGAAATAATCTGAAGATACACATGCAAGACTAGATCATGAGCAACTCGCTTGCAGAAGAAGAAACGAAACAAATAGTAATGGAAATACAACAGCTGTGAGAGTTCTTTACAGGTGAATTACCAACGGTATAACATAGAGATTATGAACTGATAAATAAGAGCAAAATGAAACATGGGTATGAGGTATTTATAATAGCTAGGAAGAGGAAACTTGGAAGAAGAAAACCCCGAAATAGGAAACTCGTATCTAAGAACGACTCACTCATCAGGGGAAAGAAAAAGAAACTCCTAGCTAATGGAGATGCTCCTGGGAATACACTAAGAGAATTTTACCGTATGGAAAAGGAAAAAGTATTAGAAACACTTAAATAAAAACAAACCCAGAAGAAAGCGATTTGATAACATGGGACCAGTAGCTAAAAGAATAGGAACACGACCCAGACTATAATTAGTGAGAGGAAAGGTGAATTCGATAGAGTAGTGAAAGGACAGTCAATTTAAATGAAGAATAAATAGCCCAGGGGAGTTGGCTAAGAAAGCATCGAGGCGCCCACAGGTGATCCCGAGGCTTATTGTTTGGAATGATCAAAGGAACCTATGAAAGTAGATGACTAGCGAATGACGAAACGCATAATGTAAAAGCAAGAAAATAAGGGATTATTAGAATATATAGTATTATGAAATTTAATTGCGTCAATTATTGTGTCCAGCATGGGCAATTAGCTTAAAGTAGAAGAAGGAATTGGATTCAACCTTTTAGAAAACTAGTATGAGCCAGTGTTTAATTAAAACCGGTACCATACACTATAATAAGATACATTGAAATTATTTTCTGGGTCAAAAGCTCTCTTCTTCATAATTGAATTTTAATTTTAAATGAATCCACTTTTTGTTTGTTGTTTCACGATGATGCACAACACAGCAATCACAAAAAGTGGTAGTTGATATAAATCCCCGAATTTTTGCATTCAAAATACTTCTTACTTTCAGATGATACAAATGGGATCGTTTTACAACGAAGGATGGACAAAGAAGATAGAAAATGTAAAATTAGTTTTACATTCATGATTCTATGGTTCTAATACTCACATGATTTCTGTCTGCACCATGATTCATCATACTAAAAAATATCAACTTGAATAGAGAGTGTAGGTATTTAAATGAGCGTTAAAATTGAGTTTCACTGCTCTAATTTCAATAAAATCAAGACTAATTCCAGAAGATAAGAGTGAACCTAAAATCACTCCAACCCTGGTAGTGTCAATCCCAACTCTCGCTTCCCTATGATTCACTTTCCAACATGAGTTTCCCTCTCCTTCGCTACAGTGTATCGCGATCGCCGTCAGCTGGTTTGAACCGATAATTAGGTAGCATTTAAGGTTTCTTCAGCCAACGATGACGTATCACGTTGATACTCGGCTTGAACAACAAAAATTTATACTTGGAATAAACAATATGTTTAATAATGCAATCATTAGATGATAGTAAAATAAAACTTAAGAACTCTAAGCCAAATTATATTAAATACTCATTTCAAGATATTATTCAAAATATGGTTCTATAATGATAAAACGATAATTTTGAAAAGAAATTGTTTTTTTCAGTTATCATTCGCGTAATCATAAATATCAGAATAACACTATATTACGCTTTATTTACTCCATTTTCTTTTATTTTATGGAGTCCATTGTTGCGTATTCGGAGACATGTAACGTTAAAAGTATATAGTATATACATATAGTTGCATGCAAAAAAGTTGGTGGATAATGACTCAAAACGTTAAAACATAAAATAAATAAAAATATATGGCAAATTTGTCATTTTTCGTATCTTCGTAACCAACTTCTACACAAGTCAGATCCTGAGTGAATGCTGAGAAAATATTCATTAAAGTTTGAATTCACATTCATTTGTCCGAATAAGAATCGTTCTTCGTCGCCAAATTCGATTGTGTGATGAGTCATTGGCGTGCTACATGAATTCATCCATTTTTACAAGTACAAACATAATGCCGCCTTTTTTGTCTAAACTCTATTCTGCACACATTTTAATCTAAGCTGTTGACCCACAAAGAGAACTCCTGATGAGTGGCTATTCAGTCCAATGGAATACCAATACAATTTTTGCCTGAGTAATAATTGTAATGGCCACTTCTTACGTCAGCTTGAGTGACCACAGCCTCGCATTTGGATTTCAACACTACATTCTGCATTGCTTCATTTGTGTCCACGTTTACATCTATTTCCAGGGCGACGCCACTTTCCTCAAATTCAATCCCAAAATGATTAACCTTTGAGATTTCCTAAGGAACTCCTCTTCCTTTCCAATCTCTGAGTATGTTTCAAGGACTTCGTGAAATTATATTTCACTTTCTCCACAGGCATCTCTTCCATTATTTACTCCTTACGAGCACACGCCCCCTCGCAAAATACTTCATGTGTTCTTCAAAATTTTGCAGCGCCTCAACAAAGATGAATTCAGATTCCCTCTTCCATGAATCTTGATTATAAAATCTATATGAAATCATTTATCACCTATTTATACATTCCCCTGAATTTCTGGGTAATAGGTCAAGAGTTTCTCTCGCATTTAACACTCGAACGACAGAGGAAAGTTGGCGGAAGGACGGGTTTGGGAGGTTATATTATCACTCCATTCCCGCGATTCTACAGGAAGGTGTATTTTTATTTTTTGTCCCAAGGCTCGGGATTGGATGGTTTCGCGAGAAATAATTCACGCGCGAGGTACCACGAAAGGGAAGGCAAGTTGTTTCACCGGTGAGCATAATGCCGCGATGGCCAATCTTTCCTCGGAGCAATTTGAAACCATTCGCTCGGAAAAACGCTTCCCGATTTTAAACGACACGGGCGCCTGAAGAGTGGGGTCGGGGAGGCGGGGCGGTTTTGGGAACGTGAGACTAAAGGTGGGAAAGTTGGGTTGAAATGAGAAAATAGAGACGGTCCAAAATGGTATTGAGTCGTAGCCTGAGAGACAAAGGATATGGGCTCGAGCGGGAGAAGAGGTAAGGGAGGGAGAGGGAGGAGAAGCAAAGGGTAGTGACGAGAAGAGGGGCGGGCAATAATACCTCGGGAACAAATGGCTTCCACTCGTCGTGAAATTGGAAACGCAAAGAGATGACTGCAGTCGATCGGAAGTAGTTCGTGAGGGAGCGTTTGGATATGGCCGAATAACGCCATTCTCCCATTATGTAGGCTACAGTGCCTTCTGAAGATCGACTTCTTACATTGTTGAGTTTCACGCTCCTAATACTGTATCCTCTTGTTTCGATGAAAAAGTTTTTTCCAAGCGAAAGGAAATATATTTCTTTGCATCTTCCGAAAAAATATTTATAATATTTAATCGAATTTTTATGCTTGATTCATCCAATCGTCAATATTTTGCCACAAATTCGATTTTACCATGTGTTTTCATGGGATTTATTTTAAATTGAGTGATTAAGCGATGCATTTCTCAGTGAAAGTACAAATACATTCTCACAGATGGAGTTTAGCTAGAATTCCACTTTTCTTGCTACACAATGTGGCTAAAATTAACACTGATTTCGAATACCATCTTATTATTTTATAGAAGAACAGAATTAAATTATTATTAGTCTCTAATAAGTTGTCGGCGTAAGAGCTATCAAAATATCAGAGAGGAAATAAAATCAAATTCATAATAAGTGAGAAAATAATCAGATTCTTTTCACCTCTGGTGAATTGAACAACCTATGCAGATATACGTCCATACCCTCGTTTTTTTCCTTGATGTTGGAAAATCGAAAAGTGTGATATGACAACAGCCTCAAACTCTTATGCTAATTTTCAACATTCTGATCTCGTATAAAATTGTATTGGTTCAACAAAAATTGAATAAATTATAGAGAATACTATCAGACATATCCTCATACACCTAGTAATTCATAAAAGAAAAATTAACAATTAGATAAAACTGTTAATGTGAAGATTAATTTTATATTGACCAATGGAAAAAATTAAACAAATTTGTTAATAATTTTGAAAGCACGCATTTGTATCGAATATTAAATGTATTACAAAGTTTTAAAGAGAAAATATTTTATACAAACTTGTGCATTTATGAACAAATGGACGAGTTTGACAAGTTAAAGACAATTGTATTGAATGCATAAAGGCTGCCTATATATATATAACTTTTGGACGGCACAATAGAACACAGAATAAGACAGATAACACGTAAAAGGACACTCACACTGTAGATGATTTAAGCTTTCGGCCTACTCCGAGGCCTTCTTCAGGTCAGACTCAGACTCAGAAGGCCTCGGAGCAGGCCGAAAGCTTAAATCATCTACAGTGTGAGTGTCCTTTTACGTGTTATCCGTCTTATTCTGTGTTCTATTGTGCCGTCCAAAAGTTATATTGCTCTCGTGAGTACTTCCGCATCATCGATATATAGTATATATATATATATATATATATATATATATATATATATATATATATATATATATATATATATATATATACATACATAAATGTAACCTAACTCTCGAATTACATCTTTCCGAAGAAAAACTTCAGATAAGATTTCAACTTCTAGTATGAGTAAAAAAATTTCGAATGGAAAGTATCAAATTAAATATATGAATTGTACCTATCTATTTATATTATAATATTTTATACAATAAATAATACTAAAAATATGAGGTCTCTCATTAGTATGAACTAATATTCTACATTTGCATAAAAGTTTAAGCAGGACCAAGTATAATAATAACAAATTCTTTTACCGTCGCCGCAAGGTTATTGGTAGTCTATGATTAATTTTTGCCTCAACTTCTAATGTTGAAGACTGTTGGGTAGGGCATTAAGTAGACAAATTACGGGGGAAGAAAATGGATATGGGTGTTAAACAGAATAAATGGATGTCAAAAGTGCGCGGTTTATTGCAGTGTTCGGTGATATTTTATCATGTTAAGTAATACAATAAATGCAGCCGTGCTCAGGTAATTTCCAACTGGAACGTGCCTTAAACTGTAGAATAATAAATAAAAATAATACGTACTGATTATTAGCCATTTTATCCACGTTCATGAATCGTGCCGAATGACAATAATCTGTCCTACACAAATATTTCTTTTGCTATAGTTGAACTAGGTAGTTGATTACTGCTTGATGATGATCAACGTAAAAATAAGCCTGTCGTCAGCCACTGATTTTCCTCAAATCATTTCAGTGCTACTCGGTGAAGTTGCTACTTTGTCCAACTAACTTAGATAATTGAAAATGTACTAGAATAATTTTCACATTTTTTCGAAAAATAGCAAATTATTAGAACCCGCAAAAACAGTCAAAATATCTGAGATCATGATGATCATCCCTGAGGACGATGCACGAGTCGAGCATCGAAACGTCGGTCATCATGGAACCCCTGAACCGGTTGAAGACCCGAGGAAACTTCACCAAGCTCATACGCCGGGAAAGCACCAGATCATACTTCAATAGATTACTAATTTATCCATTTTTCTGGATAACTTCTAACTACCATTCCTCCAAATTTGTAACACTTGCATGAAATGGCCTGGCATGAAATTACTTTTCTCCTACTTTAAACATGTTTGGTTAAGGATGTCGCGTGAGGAACATCACGTGTGTTTTGCTTTTCACGCTTCCGAGAAACTCAATCTCGTTGGACAGGGTTTTATGCAGTATTAGAAAGAATTTATGCCTTAATTAGCTGCCATATACATACATAAATGCCATGGGAAATATGTTCGGGACAATTTCCCACTGTCTTCTGTAATAGTGTTTTAACATAGTGCCATCACTCAAACGAGTGCTTTCAGACCCCATGAAGACAGGTTAATGAGGAACATGGTGCCGCTTGTGCACTGCCTCTTATCGTATAACTTTACTCCTGATTGGGAGTACCTATCACTTACTCTTGGCCTTTTCAGTTAAGGTACTCGTTGGGGAAAACTTGAACAATTTTATATGCGTAATTTGCATCTCTCAATTCCTTAAATTTTTCTATCGAGAATTCGAAATTCATTTTGTAACAAAGAAATTATTTCTCAAATAAGAGTTCGAGGTATTACATACGCTAGTCACACCGGAAGCAATATAACGGGGGCATTTAGTCTCTAAGTTTAGTATTCTACCCTTTTAGGTGGGTTACCGATAGACAACAACTCCATATTCCCTTGTCTCTATGCTCACAAAAATATATTCCTTTATTCCGTTCACCATCTCGATTTTATTTTACTCCTTCCGTATTTACCAGCGGTGAAACCTCCTATCTTTGCAGCTGGCTACTTTTCTCTGCAACAAATTCATTAATTCAACCAAATTCACTCTATCAAACACTTCCGGAAACTGTATTCTATGTTCACCTCTATTATTGACGTCATTGCTACTATAGCATCACGCGTGCCTCTCCCCTTCATTAACTCAAGCTTACCATTCCCTTGGTAATAAATTGTCCGGCTCACATTCCTGCAATTTAAGATATGAAGAACCACTTAAGCTGCGTACGGAACCAAACCTATTGCTCCATTGTCCTCAATTCCCTCTTTTTTGAAGGAACTAACTCTAATCGGACAGAATCTTCCAACCAAGTTTCTCCGCTGTAAATACTAAGAATAAGTCCTTAAAATATCTTACTCCCCTGATCTCCTAAACCTTTAAGTAGTTCCGTGGAAATGTGTTCTACCCCCACCCCCTTATTTGATATAATTTCACTTGATTCTCTCTACCTCAACATTGCGTAGGCCTGGACCTAGCTATATTAATCCCATGTCTTAGGTTGCTGCTCTACTCTCTTTGCCATTTCCCATTTTCCTTGCCCCTCTCTCGAATATTCTCTGTTTCAATAAATAATTTTTCTGACTAATCTTTGATTTTTTTTAGGCTTTTACCTTCTTACTCCGTGGGAGTGCTCTCACCTCCATTTATAAAACAACCATTTCACATTTCCTTAGAAAGCTTTTGACATCCTCGCATTGCATCTTCCACCACGCTCCTTTCGCTCTGATTTTTCCCGTTCAATTGTTTGTTCACACTTTTTCATTTCTTCACATTTTCTACTGTCTTCTATTTTGCGTATCATTTTCTCTTTAATCCCAGGTTTTCCTGTAAATTTCCCAATTGCTTTTCCCTTTGGGTTTTGATTTCGGCTCTCAAAATTCCTTGTTAACATGTTTCGAATTTTCCGCTTAGGCACTCAGCTCCTTGTCCTTACTCATTATTTCTCCGCAGCCTTATGATATTCTTTCCTTAACGTTCCGGTTAATGCTTTCACATTCAATTTCCTAAACTGTCCTACTTCTTTTACCTTTTTGAATCACTAGAATCATTAAATCCATTAATATTACATTATGATCTGAATCCGCATCCGTTCCCGGAAAATACTATGAATCAATCACGCTGTTCCCAAATCTGTACCTAATCGTAGCGCAGTTTAACTGATATATTCTGAATCTCCTGGCGTTTAACATGTATTCCTGCGCATTTTGTGATACATAAACCAATTACTCGTTATTATTAACCACTCTCCAGTAAAACTCAATAATTACTCGGTCACTACGTCTTCCTAAGCCTCACTATTATCTACTCATTTGCACACTGTCACGTTTCAATAACTCAAAACTATCAAATTTCTCCAGGAGCACCCATAGTTATGTCCTCGAAATTGTTGTATACGCTGTCGACTTCTTTCTCTCTGTGATTTTTGGTGGTATATAGACTTGAGCAATGGCCAAGTTCGTTAATTTAGCTTTTTCTTCCATGTAATACGCATGTTACTATATAGCTATTCCTTCAGTAATACCTTCCACTATCGTTCCATTGCACCTCGCACCCCTAAAATATCTACAAGGTTTGTATCAAAAGAATTGGAAAAAGTTTCTGGAAAATTGATTTACTTCAGATTTTTCTACAATGCCTAAAAAAATCTTCAAATTACAACCCTTGAGCTTCGACGGCTCCCTGGTAGGCGGATTCCGGAAAGTCCTTAAGGGTACACGTGAAACCTTCTTTGATGTCACTTAGGCCCCATGATAGTATCCTCTGAGGGAAGATGATAATAGGAAATGGTCTGCTGATGCCAATTTGGGACTGTAATGGGGTTGGGAAATCGTCAAGTTGCGTTGTAGGTCTTTGCAAACAGACACTCGACTATTCTCTTGGTCGTCCGTCAAGACCTTCGGGACGATTTTTGTCCAGACCTTTCACATTGCCAAATTTTTCGTATCAATGGTGTGCACTTTCATTTTACCAATACCAATACGATTTGCAATCATACGCACACTTAATTGATGGCCTAAATTCAGCATCTCATGCACACGACGCACGTTATCTTCGGTTCTTGACGTCGACGGCCGTCATTTACACTCTCTCGGCAATATTTGAATAGCTTGTGCCATTTAAAAACTGCAGTTTGTCACATGCTTTCATCCGTGAACACTTGGCGAGTCATGCCCGTCTCCGTACCCGATTTCGTAGTCTAACACAAAATTTGATAACTTACCGCTGTTCAATCACTCGCTGCATTTTGCGCTTGCACCGAGTCACTCGACGACGGGTCACTAAAACATGATCAAGCAAAACGAACGCTCGCAGGGGGTTGGAGTTTGGGGAGTGTAGAAGGTCACACCCTAAACCACTGAGGATGTGCGCGAGTGCGCTTAGACCTATAGTCACCTCAGGAAAAATTTGTTCGAAATATTTTTTAAATATCGTAAACCTTGCATATTTACTTTTACCTTTTCTCGCTTTACATTTCGTTATTTTTCTATCCTCAATATTGTCCCATAATTCTAAGTTCCTTATGCGACTATTTCAATAATTTTGGGTGTCTTCCTTGTTAGAACCGTCACTTTCTCTTTGTACGGAATTCATGAGATGACGACTGTGGGGTCCTTACATCTACCGCTGCCGGGCACTATACTCTTTGGGTCGAGTCGCTTGACAGAATTGTCTCTATCTTGTATTAAAAAAGTTCTTGGGATAATAAAGTGCAACTAGTTGCCTTCTTGAATAAGGTTTGTAATGTAAAACTGTTCCTTAAATGGTCACCCTACTGGGGACAGACGCCTTTGCAGCTACCTCACAGAGCAACAGACACTGCGCGGACTACGCTTCGTCCGTCTCCTAACCAACGAACTATCTGGCATAGGTGACCCGACCAGGGGCAAAGATATTTGCTCCTGGTAGGAGGCAACTAGTACGCCTCTAGAGGTCATCAGAACGTGCAAGCCCTTCCACACTGTCAAAGCTGTAATCCATGGGGTAGCCTATCTGATTATATGTAACTAATATGCAGTAAAAATGTCATGATCACAGGGTTGATAGAGTGTAATGACCAACTACATAATTCTGATACGAATAAGAACTAACAGTTTGAGTTGGGAATATGAAAAACATGGTTTTCTATGAGTTCTTTGCCACCAAATAATAACTATTTTTCGTAACGTGCCTGATCAATTTATTCTCTGAAACTCAAAGAGAGAATCAGCTTCGAGGGTCATTACGCAGGAATATTCAGTCACAAATGGCACACAATAAATTACATAAAATATATTTATAGAATTAATAGCTATTTTTAATAAAATATTGAAGGCCTATCAGAATATTGTTATTTATTGAAGATGAATATAAAAAAATACTAAATATAAATATGTATGGAAAAAAATGCATAACTTTCGTCCACCATCCTTAAAGTACAAAGAGTAAACTTGTAAAAGTACCCATTGTTGCTGAATTAGAAGAGTTGAAGACTAATGCATTACCTTTTCCATTCCAGTAGAGTGGCCTATGTGACAAGCAACCATGAATGAACTGGACTACTACCCCGTATGAGGTCACCCACTCTCTCCACAAAAGTTGCTCGCCACCGTCGGTGATGATCTCAAGGTGGCCGTTCCGTGCGATATGAAAGGCGTTAGCAATGCTTCTGGGTGACAAGGTGGCACTCTTTCGAGGATCAGGGTAAAGAAATATGATTGCCCATTTCTCCGCCCAACTTCATTCCCCCAACTTTCTCCCTTCCCAATAGTCGTACCTTCTGCTAACGTCTCCCTTATATTCTTCTTCCCTTCTCTGCACAGGGGGGGAATGGGGAGGAGAGTTGGGCGCGAGGAAGGCTCCTCTTCCCTACGAGCCTTTCTAAATACCTGTCTTTCACCCTCCTCCCCCACAGCGCTTTCGAGCATCGGCTCCTTTCCCTTTTTCCCCCGAACCCTTTGGAACTCTTCCCCTCCACTGAAACCATCCCCTCACCAAACTCACTCACTCCCTCCCTTCCAGTTTGTTTACTTTCGTATCTCCAACCCCTTCCCCCTTAGGCTCAGACACATGATATAAAGCTTCCATTACTACTCCATGGCGAGACTTTCGTCGATTTTCCTTTCTATTTTTTATCCTCCTTTTTTTAGCCTCTCCTCTTCGATCCCCCTCCCACCTCCTCGACCTCCAAATACCTCTTCAAGACTTCTACTCTGCTTCCATTTCTCCTCTCCCACCCCCCATGATCCTTTAACCGCCACTCCTGCCTCCGCATCGCCAACCGGTCCGTGCTCTCTCCGTCTGCTTACGCCCCTCTCCCGACGACAGGGCACTCCTTCCCATCCTCCCTGTCTCTTTCTCTCCCTACACGACTCACTGACTAGAGCACACAACCTCCGACGCCCTTTCCACCCCTAGGAAGTTTCCTCCGATCCGACTGCCCTGAAAACCTTCTCCTTTCCCTTCTGCACACACTCCCGGGAGCCACAAACTCTTTCCATCCTCCCCTTCCTGCGAAATCCCTCTCCCGTGTTTCTTCCGTGTAGCGGATTCGTGCAATACATTGCTTATGCTCAGTCGCCACTCGTTCGAGCGGAGCAGGGTATATGTATCGACGCCTCTCACAGGCGAATGGATCCTGCGCCTTCTTCGGGAGCCGGAGACCCGTTTCGAACTCGTTTAAATCGGAGTTCTATTTCTCAAAGCTAAAAGTCGATTTATAAGTCCTCTTGAATTCCATCTTAAATGCAATCTAAAACTTTCAGATCCGTATGCTTTGTAATGTAGTCAGAAAACAAATGCTGCGCAATTTAATACAAACAACGAACGTCGCATAAAAAAGTCACGAAACGTTGCAAGCTTACTTGTAGTTTTTAAAGCTCATCAGAAGGCGTCTTTATTATCCGCGCGTCTATATTGAAAATTTCTTCATAGTTGCCAATTTTCGAGAATTAAAATAAGAATACGAATGTTTGGTGTAATTTACTTGTTAAGTAACTTTAAATATTACAGCAATACTATAACACTTGGAGCATCAAAATTTTACACTAACCACATACTACTGTTAGTAATAATAACCAGTGACTTGAGGGTTAGATTACAGAAACTAAAAGGAACTATGGCAACAAATACCATCTCAATCGATACCTCTCGAACAAAAAGTGTATTATGTGCACTGAAAGTTATCTAGAAGGGTGATCGTAGCACCAACTACACACCATTTTAAGTCTGGAGATCAAATATAAGAAAGAAGGAATTGGGAACGATAAGGCAACGGAGAGTAGGAACTGCTGAGGACCTATTACGAAACTTTTCAAGCGATAGGTTTAGATTGTAATGGCGTTCATGGTTTTTGCTTTCCTCTGAAAACAATCAGATCTGCTTACGTTCTAAAGGCTACTGGGGAAGGGAAGGAATTTAGCAACTTCGGATCTATTTTCGAAAATGATATAGATTGAAAGTTCCGTAATCGAGACTCAGTTCTTGCTTTCGGGGCTTCCACGTAAGAATTTCTATCTATTCTATTCTACGTCCATCTATTAGACAGGGAGTTAGAGTAGATATATGCCGCTTGTCACTCATTTTATTTACGTCTTGTTTACGTTTGAGTTCTCGAAAATCAATGATCGAATGGTACATACATGTGCATATATGCGAAAAAAACAAAGAAACACACAATAAAGAAAAGAAAATCACACGTTTTCGTATTTTCGGTGGTCAGGCCAGAGGAGCTTCCTTCTCAAGGCAGAGAAGGAAGGAACCGTGGAGAAGTTTATAACAGAAGGGGCTTATACGGTGGATGAAAGGGGAAGTGGGGATAGGTTTTCGGGGAGAAAAGTTGAGAGGGGAATTTTTAGAAGTGTGGGCATAATATAGAAGTTAATGGGAGCAGAGGGGGGATGAAAATATGTGAAGATTGGTATAATTAGTACCTAATATTAATACCTGGTTAATTCGAGGAATCGAACAGATAAACGCCTGTTTCATTGTTTTGAGTTTGAGTAGAGGGTCAGAGGTTAGAAGGGTTGCTAGTATGGAGACACTATCGCATTTATCAAAGGAGGTGTTGTAATCAGAGGTTTGTTTTGGAATTGGGGGCATTCCAATCAGGAAAGAATTAGGGCATGAGGCCGGTGATTATTGATTCTAATATTTAGGGGTATGGTACACGATCCATTATAAAAGGCGGAGCACAGTGGCTCTTCAGAAGGTAAACTATATTGCTGGAAATACATGAGGAGTAGGGAACTGGAGGGAGAGAGTTAGAAAGCAGGTGGGAGAGGGATGGGTATTGGGTTTTGAAAATAAGACATGTTTTGCATCTAGGTTTATTGCCGAGCATGGGAGTGGCTTTGACGCAGAGCGGGGATTCAGGGAGTAGATTGTTTGATTTGATGAGATCTGATAATTTGGTAGAGCGTTTGAATGTGTTGGAGGGGCATTCGGGGAAAAGGTTGATGGTGGAATTGTGGTTTTTGAGGATAGGGTAGAGGTTTATTCTTAGCGAATGAAACGGAGTTTAATTATTTGAGAGATAAGGCTGACATGTTACACTTTTGCGGCTTCGTATATGTCATGGTGGAGGGGAATGAAATGGAATCATTAGTACACCGTGAATGGAAATGTAGACTTAATCAGGATGTTCCTCTGCTTCCGAAAGATACCACAAATATGATTTTTGACAAGAATATGATACAAATATAAACTGTAGTAGGGGATAAAAATAACCAAAACCGATTGCCCTTCTTAAAATATTTTCTATATGTGGAGAATATTAAGTGTAACACATTCATTTGAGACACATTCTGGTGGCTACATATATTTAAAGCTAAGTTAGCCAGTGAAGAAAGCTTCAAGTTTTGTTCGCTCCAATGAGCACTCTCTCTGCTACTTTTAAGTGGCCTACTCTTTCCACCTACACTTTACCTTTTACCATTTCTCATATTAAGATATCACACGGGTGAGTTTCAAATCTCTCCGTGGGGAAACGTCTTGAGTTTCCATATAAATTAAAATTAATGGGAGTTAGCACATTTGTGTACATGTGCTGTAACTTCAAACAAAGGGGTCTAGAAATTTTAAAATATGTAAGCGCATCCAGGATCATGTAAGGATGTTTATGAGCCTCTGGATAATTTTTTATTTAAAATGTTTTCAAAAATTTATACACGAGTAAGCCCATTTTCTTTATGTTAATTATATGGAATGAGAATAACATTGGACCAAGCTTTTTATGACTCTTCAATGAGTAATTAATTATATCTGATCCTATACTATCGGAATTTGAATTATTTCACAAGCAAAAAAACCTATCTTCAATTCGTTAGTTTGTTACTTTTCTTATTTTAGTTAAATTCAGATGTTTGCATCAATCCATCTCAAATAAAATTACCAAACCATCTGTCCAGGGGCTATGGAAATAAATTAGGAAGTTTTGTTGTTCCCATTCATATTTTCATGCAAGTTGAATACACTTTTTTTTGAAGAATTTCCCCGTCACCAATTAAGGAAAAAGGGTTGGTGACACTGAAATAAGTTACATTTTAATAAATATTTAGAATTTAAAATCCCTACATCGAGGTTTTACAAATGGGAAACCTTTCAGACACACATGCCAATGAATCCATAAAGGGCTAACTATGTACTATATTTGATGATGGTATAATTGATTAACATCTCTGGTTTATGTAATGGCATGTTAATCAAATTGATTTCATCGAAAGCTTCGTGATTTTTAGGTTATTTTATAAATTATATTTTTGTTTTCTCTGGATACCACACGCTGTCTCCTTGAGTGAATAAAAAAAAATTAGAAAATCTTAAGATACTACGGAATAGAACTTCTTCCGCATGATTTTTATTCGTGCAATTTGGTATAATTATCCATTTGTTACTCATTAAAATTAAACTTTCATAATTTAATTAGAATGGCCAAATTAAAAGTGGATTGTCTTCTTATGGTAGTTTAATGAAATGATTATTTAATATTTCATTTAATACAATTAGTAGGGTAGTACCTTTGTTTTGCTTATTTCTCTTCAATTAAAGTCCCCTACTACTCTGGATTTAAAAATATAGAAATACATGGAGCTAATCCTGTGTTAGAATGAAAATATCATTAAAGCATACAGATAATTTTGAAATCATGTAATTTTCAACGGCAGTAGACTATATTAATATCAATTATATCAATAGATAGAACTATCATGTTAGATTTGAAAGGAAAATATTTATCTAACTTCTAATAACCCTGTTTACAATAATAAATCTGACAGCTAGTATGCTATTAAAAAAGGCTAAATTATGCGGCCATCAGGGGAGAATAGTTTATAGTTTGTCAAAATCTTTATCTCGTAATTAATCCCAAATACTCCAAATTGAGGACGCACCACCAAATACGAGCATTAAAAATTGGATGAATGTTCAACAATAGCTCTAATGGTAAAATGTATGCAGGCTCCTTTGCGCTTATCCAAAATCGAGTTACACTTCTTGTAAATATACGGCGACATTTATGTGGGGCTGAATCTAGGTCAAATATTGCTATACTAATTAAGAAAAATATCTCATAAAATATTCAGTCTAGTGTTAATGTCAGCCCCGTGTGAATAATTAATAAAGAGAGGAATGTGGTTCCTTTAGTATTGACAATAAAAAATAGAATTTTTTAGATCAAGTGACATTTAACAATGCAGAATCGTTGATTCATCTAATTTATCACGATAAATAAGACTAACAGATTATGTCTGCAATTAACAAACAAAACACGACATTTTATATTAAAAGCTACACTACACTACAAAAGTTACACAGTTTTGTAATTTTTCCGACTGCCAAATTTCAAGGAAATCGCTTGCAGACAGAGATCGGTAGTAACTACGGCCTGTGAGCCAAATATGCCTTACCGCAGCCATAACATTGGTCCATGTGTTGTTCAGGAAATCTTCATCCCGACAAAATCGAGTATAAAAGGTCGCAAAAATGGGTACATACATCCCTTCTTACACTCTAGCCTCCAACTAAAGATTTGTGACCTTAATAAGTTGTGCATCTATGAAATATCCCCCATTCTTAGTGGTGTCCCAACCTAAATACGTGCCTTCTCTCTTCAGTTAAAATATCACTACCTTTTACTGATCCATACCAAATTCAATTCCTTTTATTTAACTTTCGCATTGACCCACTCTCAAATCCCCAAGTATCTTACCATTACTGCCTTTTTTACAACAGCATATACAAAAACTATTTATCGAACAGGAAAGAGCAAAAATTTTACTCGTGAGACGTTATGAGGGGTAAATATCCTAAAACTCTTTAACCAAAGAAAATCATCCAGTATCAGCGTGTCATATCGATATCTCCACTGTGTTATTGGGCGTTTTTTTCTCTCTCCAAATTCTCATCTTTCGACGTCACGGAAGAACTCACTCCCTCCAAGTCTTACCGAGCTTATCTATTCAAAAATTCTTACCTTCACTTTCTTCCATTCTCTCCCTTTATCTCGTCTCTCGCTCACACCCCGAAGACTAAGTTCTGATCCATTCCCCGAATCCCTTGTCCTTATCTCGCTCCGTTGCATCATATCCCCCTCCTTGCAACCTCCCTTCCAGCCCACCTTCTTCCTTGGGCTACGCAATACCCTCCTCACCCTACGCTACATCCTCGTTCCCCCCACCTCCCAACACTCCTCACAATTTTTTTTAAGATTCTACAGCAGTGCCTTACACCCGACGCAATCCTTTCTTCAGGGCCCTCAATGTATCCAGCGGAGCTCGTTCCCCCATCTCCTTCGTCTCCCACCCCCTTCCCCTCCTCCACGACTCTCAAGACGTCATTGTTAATGTCCCCAGAATATTTTCTCGCGTCCTCCACCGAGCCAAATGCCCCTTGTTTACCCACTGCCAAGAAGAGGAGAGCAAAGGGGATAGAGTGCACGGGAATCTCGAGGAAATATATTTCCAACAGAAAAAGAGAAAAAATACGTTAGGTTCATCGCCATCAAACCCCACTGGTTTTCATTAAAAATTTACAACCTAACCGCCATGGAACTGATTATTATTAAGGGCGATAAACATTGGGGCAAACTTCGCATGGCTAATATTTCGACTTTTTAATACGCTGACGGATTGGCTTAACAAGGCAGTGAGGATTCCGCGTGATCGAGGGGAAAATTCCGACTTCCCTGAGTGAGTGACAACCTTAGAGAGGATACATTCATTTTTTTGACGTAATAAATAAATCTGAAGTAATCAAGGGGGAAAAATGGTTTTTCGTAAGCGAAGTCAAATAATTCACTGAACAACGATGGCTAACATTATTTATATCTGCGATTAGTTTAATCCAAACTATTTACCTCTTCAAGCTCCATAAAATACTTGATACTTCCATTATATAAAAAACTGGCATTTCATCTTAAAAGATCCAAAGTAATAAGCCTAGATAATATTGGTACATACGAGTATTTTAAAATGATGACGTCAGAAATGAAAGTTGTGAATATCTTGTGGTGATATAAACCCAGATGTCATTATTTTACATAATTGCAGATGATACCTAGTAATTTTCAAATGCAACTGGAAAGACTTACTCATTTCCTTTAATATTTTAGTTGAACCTATGAAACTAGCTTTTATTAAATCGTATCTATATCTAGAGATTTCAGCATATAGTCATTTATTTTATTGCATCACTTTCTTTTATTGATCCAGTTTATTTTTAAAGTTCGCAGGCAATCGTGGCTTGAAAAACGCCCTCATTTAACGGGACAAAAATATCTCATATTTAGTCTGGAACAATGGAGAGTCTCCCAAAGATCTCCAAACGCATCCTTCCATATCTCACCTTCCCCATCTCCACCCACCTCAACAGTCTTCTCGGGGCGTTTTCTTGAAATAATAATAAAAAAATGTACGAGAAGCCTTTTCATTTCTCCATTCACAAAAATCTTCGAGACATTTCTTTCTTTTCCCCGCTTCGCTGTCCCATTATACAACCCATCTCGGCTTCCATTTCACCCCACCTTCCCCAACTTACCATTTCGCCTCCTCCATCTTCGCCCTTCGTGCCCAGATCTTCATTTGTCACACCCAACACTAGCCACACATCCTCAATTGCGCCCATTCCCTTCCCTTCTTCACTCTCGCCTGGCCAAATCCACCCGCAACACGGCCGGCATGAATCTTTCCACTCCTTGGTGGCCGCCTAGAGAAACCTTCTCGTCATCTTTTCCCCTCTCACAACCCTCTCAATTCATCCAGCCCCTCCTTTCCTTCCTCTTCTCCCAAACTCCCCATCCAACTCGGATATATCTCTCGTTTCGGATGGTACCTGGAAAACGCTAAAACCTTCCAACCAATCCAGCAAACCAGATGGATCTTTTGTTCTCTCCACCTCTCTAACGGGCAATCTCTCTTCCTGCAACTGCTATTTCATCCCCATTCTCCTTCCAGAGAGCTTGGTAAAGGGCAGCTTCTTCTATTTCACCTAGTTCTTTAAGCTTCCCTTCGGAGTTTCGACAGTGAAATCTTCTCTCAACCTCAGTAGAAACGTATGTCTCTTAATACTAATTATGGAGTGGTAATCAAAATGCGATACTCTGTGACGTGGAAGTTAAAATTTTCTTTAAGAAACCAATTTCCTCCCGTTTCCCGCACTTAGGTAGCATAAAACACACCCATACATGAAATGCTTAGGCTTGATGGGTGGCAGTAATACGTGCTGTGCTTAGTAACAATGTAATAATATGCTAAATCATAATTAAGGGGTTAAAAGTTTCTTGGCACCGTCCATGGTTTCCCGAAATAAATCTCAATACTAAGATATCATACAGTTTGACTTTAGTCTTTGACGGGGATGAGAAGTGATGGTGATCGAAGTCCTCTCCTTTTATGGAAATGGGGTAGTCACCTTTTGGTACATTGTGCAACTGAAAGTTATTTACTCCCAAATTATCGTTTTTAAAACATACTTTAAATGTAATTTATTATATAATATAATTAAGTATTAGAAGAGCGATTACAATTATCCCAGCGCGTAGTCCATGCCAGACTGTTATTGAACCTACAGAACCTATACTATATTACAGTTAGAACTATCACTGGCTATGAAATTACAGGACTTTAAGAAACCAATTCATAACGAAAGCTTTATATTAAAATTTAATCAAAGCGTTATTTGTTGCACAGATTTTTACTAGACCTTACTCATTTTCAACCACAGTTTTGTTTAATATTCCCCATGCATGGCAGCATTAAAAAAGATTGATTGCTTTATCGATTGTGTGTCATACAAAGATATTTATTTAAAAAAGAGGTTAAACAAATCAGATGTGACAGATATTGAATTTTGAACTCCGTCGCAGGGAAATAACATGGAATGAGTGAGGGTATTTTAGCATTCCGGTTCAGTTCATTTTTCCTACTAAATGCAATCTTAATTATCAGTAATACCCCCAAATACTGAATGAGAAATTTAATATCTCCTGAATCGATTATTTTCAAGTATTCTTATTCAAATCAATGAGAACCAAGTCAATGATTTTTAAGCGCCGTTCTTATTCCATATAAATCATATAATAAATTAATAATTAAAAAGTTATGATAAAAATTATTCGGCCAAAAAATCAAAGCTGAGTCTAACCATTGCAGTAATGGCGGAAGATGGATCAATATGCTGATTGATGGCATTTCATGATTAGCAATTGATTGATTGTACTATTGATATGCATGCGCCCCTTGAAGTGTAAATAATTAATTAATTTTCGCCGTCCCCATTGGTAGGAATAATAAAGACCAAAAGATACAGGTTCTATTTTTTCTAATAAATATATTGATATTGGATATTTTTATAATAGAAGAATGTATATTGCTTTTTAATGCAAATTTAAATCTCCAATCCGATTCTATTTAGAAATGAGTTCTTTTTCGATTAAATGTTAATTCGACGGTTCCGATCAATTGATATAATCAGACAGAAGACATCATTATCTCGAGATAGGTAATTGAGCTCTTTCACGTCTTGGCTAGTATTGATTGTCATATATTTTTTTTAAATAATACGTCACGATAAATGTAAAAGTCTTCTCGGGGAGGGCAAACGTAAAGCGTTTTTCATTAACCTTATGGAAGATATCATAGACAAAAAGCTAAGAAAATATCCAATTAGCAATATTTTTTTAATGAGTCACTGAAATCGAAAATATTACTACCAGGCGAGAAAATTGGGTTTTATGTAACATCAATTCCTAGGTTCTCTCCAAAACTTCGCTTCATCAAGTCATTTTTAGGCACTATGAACATATTTACGCATGTGTAATATTTATTTTCAGGTATTCAACATCAATATTACTTGTAAAATTCAATTAAACGATAAAAAAATCTAATTTATGACCTCAACAGAAATTGACTTCACCAACAGCCACTTATCCAACGAGTGTAATCGACAGTTTACGAGATGAGTTTGTTGGTACCTGAGACAGGTATTTCAAATTACGTACGCCTGAAACCATTATAGAGGCATTTCATTAAAGAATTACACATGATGACATTATGCTTGAACGAACATTATCCAAAATCAGACAAAAGTAATTGAATATTTGTTATGGTTAGATCTATGCTGATGCTTAATTCGCAAAATATATCAATATGAATGGAGATTCAATAATTATTTTATCTGTAGAACCGCCACTTTTGTTAATCGTTCATTAATAGTTATTTGGGTAAAAACATCGAAAGCAGATTGAAAAGTATCTCCTGAGTGACACAAGGAGCAGTAATAAAACAACTACCGGTAAATTCTATCTACTACTTTAAAATTAATATCTGACAGTTTTCAGTTTAAGAGTTAACATTTTAAACGTAATGGCTATTCATTATGTTGCTATGCAACTACTGGAAATTTGAACTGATACACATAGAAGGCTAACGTCTTACAGCGATGGAACTAAATGGTTTCTTTGAGCGAGGCCTTTAAATTTCACGTTCAAATGGGTTCTTTGTGACAAATTTATCGGTAAGCCATCAATGGCTTTCATATCGCCTTTGATGCATGAAGCAAAAGCGTTGAGATTCCTCTAAGGAAACAGCTTTTCCTCCATTCATCGATCGACGTCTGTAATGACTTACGCCTGATTGCTTATTGGACCCAACAATGACTCCTTGTTTAATCTTTCAAAGCAAGCAGTTATTTTCATTCCCATTAGAGATGAGATCTCCGGCAGGTTTCCATTCTTCAAAACCATCTCGCCTTGGTAAAAAAAAACATAATAGATTAAAAAGACGGGATGAAAAATGTTGTGGAAGACGGCCGTTGGTAAGGGGTAAAGGAGTGAAAAAAAGCTGATTTTTTGGGGAAAGGCGGGAGTTATAAAGAACGAAGGAAAGGAGGCGAAAGGAAACGAAGTGGGAAGAGAAGGAAGGGGGGATGGTAAAGAGGGTAAGGGTGGGTTGGGGCACAGGGAGTGGGTACAGGATTCCGTGGGGAACGATGCTGGGTTTCGGAGTCATGGGGGAAAAATTCAAGCCCCAAGATCTTCGCCGCCTCAAAATCCGCATCATTTCCCCTCCAGCTTCGACGAATCACCACCCCACGACCCGTCCTTCGTCCCAACCGCCCACACCCCCAAAGGCTCACGCCCGCTAATGACACCTCTTATCTCCCCTGCTCATCCCATCCCTTCTCTCACTCCCTTTCTGTCATCTTACTTACCCCCTCCCATTCACTCACTACCCATCTTCTACGCCCCACGATCCCTTTCAGCTCCCCGCTCAAAACAGCAAGCTTTTCATTCTTCGTCCCTTACCTTTCTCCGGCTCAAGTTCTGCTCCTCTCATTTTACCATTGCCGAGAAATACCCTAACTTCCTTAAGATGGATTCAATCCGCTCAAGTTTTAAGCATAACCGGTGCCATCAAAAAGTCAACAAATCTACATATATCATCCATGGATCCGCAACTGATGTGTTTAAGAAATATATGAGTGTTTTCATTTTCATTTCAATGTTTACCCACAATTGAATACACTCATAAAATATGCGGGGTAAGTTTGTATTTTAATTTGAATGGTCATTTTTTTGGCAAATTAGTATGACATATAGTAAATTCTAGCGCCATTTACATCAGAAAGTATTAATCGGCGAGCTCGCTTCGACAATGACTAGCCTCCCATTCTTACGTTTCTAATAAATACAAAGTCTATGCTTCCTAATGTTAAACGTTTTGGATAAATTCACTAATCAATGAACGTTATACCATGATTTTAAAATTATTTTCAATTAGTGATCTTTTCCATGTGTTAACTCCACCTTGCTTTGATACCATTGGATAACACAATCTCTAAGCATTTCCTATGCCGTCATTACCCATTCGTTTAATCTCATCGCTTTAAGTGCAATCTGTTAAAAAATCTCGAAATGGAGGATAGAGGAATTGGAAAATTCGAAAAGACCTTTGGAGAAATGAAACCTGGATGGAAATATAAAAAACGTTTTTTTGGTGTACGCTAACTTTGTTTTAAGCAAAAAATGAAATATAACAACATTAAGTATATGTATGTATGTTTATATAGAATATATAAATAATATAAAGTGAGTATTCGACCGGCTAAGGTAGGTTTTGGATGGACTCAACTATCAAATATATATTTTTCGACTCCTAAAAAAAAAACAATCCAGCAGCCTACATGCACACTATACCAAGTCCCTCTTCATTCTTGTTTAATTCCTTTCTCGCTTCATCCCGTCCAACATTCCTATCCTGTTCCAGTTCTTTCTTTGTTTACCTAAAAATGTTCTCTCTATTAGATTTTTCAACACCCCACTGCCAATCGATACATCCTCAACCATTTTTCCTATCTATTTAGCATTTCTCCCACCATACCTAGAACTTCCTCATTTGTTCTCCTTTCGGTCCATTTCACCTTCTCCATTCTTCTCCACACCCACATTACAAAAGCCTCCATTCTACTTACATCACCCTGCTCCAGTGACCAAGTTTTTGCGCCGTACATAACTACGCTCCATATCAAAGTTTTGACGAGTTTTTCTTAACATCCATAATCAGTGTCTCTGAAATCAACTTCTTCCTCCTTGTGAAAGCCACTTTCCCTAGAGCATTCTTCTCCGTACGGCTCTAATACTTTGACCATGTTGGTCCAAAACACTTCCGATATAAGTAAACTCTTCTACATGCTCTAGTTTTTGCCCTCCTATTTTACTTTTTAGCTTAGACTTTTTTTCTGGAAAATCGAATAAACTTAGTTTTATTAATACTATTCTCATCCCATATCAATTGCACAGAATTTCCAATTTACTTCAATGCCGGCAATCCTTTATCTGACCGACAAAATAGATCTTGGTCATCAGCAAACCTAACTTATTTCACGAGTTCCCATCCGGCTTTTATTAATACCTTCAGTTCTTCCCATGCCTCTTTAATCATTTCCTCCCCATATACATTGAACAGTACCGGTGATAAGGGACAACCCTACTACAGCACAGTACAATACATCACTTCGTAACACTGTCCATCCAAATGTCACTTCTTCCATAAATGGAAAAAGGGACCATTAGGTCACAATTTCGCCCAAATAAAGTCCTTTATTTATATATATCTATCCATCTGGGCTTTTCGTCTTCCACTCGCTTGTGAGCAATTTGGGACATGTAGAGATGGTCGGATGGGCCTCCTTTCCCTCCAATCTATTCCTATTTCCAGCAATATACCCATTATGTTAGTCCGAATAAACTGTATGAAATATCTTTTCGAAATCTACGAAACAGGAAAATACGTCCAATTGATAGTCTATGTTTTTGGCATGCTATGTTTTCATATACATTATATTATTATTAGGTAATCCACCGGTAAAAGTAGGTCTTTTTGGATGGACACAACTGTCAAATAAACATTTTGAAACTCCAAACAAAACCCAATCCAGCAACCTAAACTACATCAGGTCCCTCTTAATCTCTAAGTACTCCTTCCCTCCCTTCATCCCGTCAAACATCCCTATCCTGTTCCTGCCCTTACCTCGCTTGCCCAACATTCTCCCCTCTATTACCCTCTTCAACATTCCACTACCGCTCAATGCGCCTTCCATCCATTTTTTCCTGCCTCCATAGGATTTCTCTCAACAAACCCCTCTCCTCACCCACCATCTCTAGTACTTCCTCATTTGTTTTCCTTTCGGTCCATTTCACCTTCTCCATTCTTCTCCACACCCACATTTCAAAAGCCTCCAATCTACGTCTATCCTCCTGATTCAGTGACCACGTTTCCGCGCCGTACATAGCTACGCTCCATATCAGAGTTTTTACGAGTCTTGTCTTAACATCCCTACTCAACGTCCCCGTCATCAACTCCCTCCTCCTTGAGAAAGCCTCCTTGCCTAGCGCAATTCTTCTCCTTACGTCCCTACCACTTTGACCGTATTGGTCAAAAACACTTTCGAGATATGTAAACTGCTCTACCTGCTCTATTTTTTCCCCGCCTATTGTAATATTTAGCTTAGCCTTTTTCTTTCTGAAAAATCGCATAACCTTTGTTTCATTAATGTTGATTCTCATCCCATATTTATCGCACTGAACCTCCAATTCACTCAGAAATGCTTGCGACCCCTTGGCTGACTGAGCAACTAAGGCTTGGTCTTCAGCAAACCTAACCGGTTTTACGAATTCCCCTCCGAATTTCATTCCTACCTCCAGTTCTTCCATGCCTCTTTAATCATTTCCTCCACATATACGTTGAACAGCACCGGTGACAATGGGCAACCCTGTCTTACACCTCTTCCTAACACTGCCCATACGGACTCTCCGTTCCCCACTCGCACCTGAGCAGTCTGAGACATTTACAGGTTGCGGATCAGTATCCTGTCCCTCCAATCCATTCCTATTTTCTGCAATACATGCATTAATTTTTCCCAATTCACTCTATCAAACGCTTTTTCGAAATCTACAAAACAGGCAAAAACGTCCTGGTTGTATTCTATATTCCTCTCAATTAGTGATCTCATTACTGCAATGGCATCACGCGTACCTCTTCCCTTGCTAAACCCAAACTGATCATCCCCTAAGTAATCATTTGCCTTACTCTCTATCCTTTTGTTGATGAACCAGAGAATCACTTTAGCTGCGTGGGATATCAAAACTATTGTTCGGTAATCCTCACATGATATAGACTTGGCCTTTTTTGGAATAGGAACTAACACTGATCTCACAAAATCTCCCGGCCAGATTCCTTCTTCATAGATACTACGAATCAGTCCATATAGGGTCTTTTTCCCGCATTTTTCTAAACATTTCAACAGTTCTACAGCTATGTTGTCCACCCCACGGCCTTATTTGCCTTCTTCTCCTTTAATGCCCTTTCTATTTCATCGTCGAGTATGCTTGGACCTAAGCTATCTTCTTCTACGTCATGTTCCTTTTCTATGTCTAACCTTGTCGGCCTAAGTTCTTTACCATACAGTGTCTCTATATATTCGTTCCATCTCTCTTGGATTTTTCCTGGTTCAACTATTATCTTACCCCACTTATCTTTAGCTGTTAGCACAGATCTTGCCTTCTTACTTCCCGATAATAACTTAACCTTGCTGTATAGAGCACCAATTTCACCCTTCTTCTGTAAACTTTCCATATCCTCGCATTGCGTTTTCCACCATTCTTCTTTTGCTTTATTTGTGGCCCTTCTCAATTTATTGTTTAACTCTTTGTACTTCATTTTGCCTAACTCTGTGTTTACATTCTTCCATCTTCTTCTGTCATCCATCTTTACAATCATCTCATCCGTGACCCATGGTTTCCTTATTCTTTTCCCGTTAATGCTTCCTATAGTGTCTTTTGCTGCTTCCGATATCCCTTGCTTGATACATTCCCATTTTTCTTTGATTGTACTCAATTCTTTATCGTCATACATTATTTTCTCTGCAGCCTGCTGATACTCCTTCGTCGTTAATCCATTTAATGCTTCTACGTTCCATTTCCGAACCCTCCGCTCTGGCCTTATCTTCTTGAAACGGACGTTATATTTCATAACAACTAAATTGTGGTCAGAGTCCGCATCCGCTCCTGGGAAACTGTGCGAATTTATCACACTGTTCCTAAACCTGTGCCTAACCATAATATAATCTAACTGATACCTTTCTGAGTCACTTGGCATTTTCCGTGTATACATTCGCCTTTTGTGATGTCTAAATCATGTGTTAGTGATGACTAACCCATGTCTCTTGCAGAATTCAGTCGCTTTCTCCCCGCGTTCATTCCTCGTGCCTAACATATATTCCCCCACCTCACCACCCTCTCTTCCTTCGCCTACCGTCGCATTCCAATCCCCCATCACTATCAAATGTTTCCCTTTAGGAACACACGCGATTATATTATTGGGAAGTAAGAAGGAAAGATCTGTGATTACAGATAAAGATAAGTGGGGTAAGATAACAGTTGAACCAGGAAAAATCCAAGAGAGATGGAAGGAATAAATAGAAACATTGTATGGTAAAGAACTTAGGCCGACAAGATTAGACATAGAACAGGAACATGACGTAGAAGCAGATAGCTTAGGTCCAGGCATTCGCGACGACGAGATAGAAAAGTCATTATAGGAGATAAAACCAAATAAGGCCGTGGGTGTAAATTTTATTTCTACGGAACTATTGAAATGTTTAGGAAAATTTTGGTGGAAGAATCTGTATCGACTGATTCTTATTGTATATGAGGAAGATATCTTGCCGGAAGAATTTGTAAGGTCAGTTTTAGTTCTTATTCCGAAAACGATAAAGGCAACGTCATGCGAGGACTTGAGAACCATAATTTTCATATCCAACGCCGCTAAGGATGTTCTCAGGATCTCCTACAAAAGGATAGAGAGTAGGGCAAAGGAATACTTTGGGGATGTTCAACTTGGGTTAAGGACGGGGAGAGGTACGCGTAATGCCATTACAGTAATGAGATCACTAGTCGAGAGGAATATCGAACACAATCAGGACATATTTGCCTGTGTCTTAGATTTCGAAAAATCGTTTGATTTAGTGAATTGGGAAAAACTAATTCGTATTTCTCAGATGATATGAATGGATTGGAGGGACAGGAGACTGATCCGCAACCTGTACGTCTCAGACTGCTTGGGTGCGAGTGGGGAACGGAGAGTCCGGATGGGAAGTGTCAGGATGTGGTGTAAGGCAATGTTGCCCATTATCACCGGTGCTGTTCATCGTATATGTGGAAGAAATGATTAAGGAGGCTTGGGAAGAGCTGGATGTGGGAGTGAAAGTCGGAAGGCAGTTCGTTAATTTAGTTAGGTTTGCTGATGACCAGACTTTGGTTAGTCAGTCGGCCAAGGGGTTGCAAGCATTGCTGAGTGAATTGGTAATTCAGGGCAACAGACATGGGATGAGAATCAATATTAATAAAAGAAAGGTTGTTCGATTTTCCTGAAAGAAAAAGGTTAATCTAAAATTAAAAAGGTCGGGAAAAATAGAGAGTTAGAACAGTTTACGTATCTCGGAAGTGCTTTGGACCTACACGGTCAAAGTAGTAGGGATCTAGGGAGTAGAATAGTCTAAGGAAAGAGGCTTTCACAAGGAGGGAGTTGATTTCAGTGATGCTGACGTAAAGAGAAGTATTGCGCTGGGCAAAGAGTAAAGAGTTGATGATAGGACTTTGTGTAGGGAGGTTAAGAAAAGACTAGTAAAACTTTGATATGGGGCGTGGTTATTTACGGCGCGAAAACGTGGTGACTGCGTGGGAAGATCTACGTAGATTGGAGCCTTTTAAAATATGGGTGTGGAGAAGAATGGAGAAGGTAAAATGGACCGAAAGGAAAACGATTAAGGAAGTACTGGGTATGGTGGACGAGGAGAGGGACTTGTTGGGAGAAATCATAAGGAGGCAGGAAAAATGGATGAAGGGCTCATTGACAGTGGGATGTTAAAGACTGTCATAGAGGGGAGATGTTAGGAAAACGTGGAAAGGGCAGGAACAGGATAGGGATGTTGGACGGGTTGAAAAGAGGATGGAAGTACACAGAGATGAAGAGGGACCTGATGTAGAGTAGGTTGCTTAATTGTGTTTTTTTGAGTCACAAGATAATTATTTGATAGTCGTAGTCACCCAAACACCTACCTTAACCGGTATATTACCTTACAAAAAAAATCTGTAGCGGAGAAGCGAACTTGGATTTGGTTTCCGTAATAATCCTCAGGAAAACTTTATCGGTTGGAATGAATGTCAATCTGTTAAGAGGCCAGGTTACAAGTATACTGACAGCAGCGTATTGTATGAAGTATATATTTTAAGTAGGTGGCAAGGTGAGAGAGCTTGACTTGCTTTGAAACTGTAAGTTCTAGGTTGTAGTTGCGGAGTGTTTTAGGGATCTCTTCACCACTGCCATGTGGGCAGAACTTCTAAGTTTATTGGATGAGAACACAGATTCAAAACCATCGTTTCACTGTATCTCTTATAGTCAAAGTACAGCTATAACTGTTCAATAAGTAGAAAATAAATAACAGATATATAATTAAAAGTTTTGTCACATAAATTAAATAGTAAAGGCGTTAATGATCAATTTCACCGCATTTCTTCCTTTATTTTAGTTTCACACCAAACTTAATCGGCGCTCCCTGTGTTTCATATATCGATTGCATTAACATTCTTGTGTATCGTTAATATCAATTTCAACATCTTGAGAATGCGTAGAATTATATTTCAAAGCATTACGTCAATAACTACGCCCAGATAACAGATTATAATAAGGTTTGTTGATCTTCATACATATATCCTCATCACTGCTACAGATATGATTCCAGATAACTACTATGAAACTTCTCTCGCATAAATATTACCGATGCAGTTGTATAACTGAATATCCATTTAACATGAATTATTTTTTCTAACCAGAATGGCAGTGCCTCAAAGCTTGGTGCCTTGTTTTTTCGTTTTATCTGGTACCTAAAATAAAATGTTAAACCACCAAGTGAAAGATTAGTTTTATCACTTCGGCTTTTATCGAATAATTCAGACATGCATTCTATTGGAAGATTCTGTGGAGTGCCGGTGATTTCCAGATCTCCGTTTGAGAAGCACCCTCCGAGAATAGCCCTAAAACTATATAGACAAACTATGTATTCAGCTCTGTAATACCCCACCAATATTCCTACCACCTTCTCCCCTTCCCGGGCATTTCAAATTCTCAGCCAGCAATCCCAAACCTCAGTCAAGGTGGAAGAAGGAGCAAGAACACCGCTGTCTCATTTCAGCCCTTCGGAGGCGCCTCATCCACGCCAGCTTATCGCCCGCGAACCCATCCCATCCTTGGCCCCATTCTCGTCCATCCCCTCTACCACTCTCCTCGCTCCTGAATCTTCCAATCCATCCACGAAACCAGCCTCGAGAAATCATCGATAAAATACTTGGCTCCCCTTTTCCAGGGAAAGAGAAAGGGGGAGTCCCCAACGACGCCGTGCGCGAGGAACTCGCCTTTTCCGCGAGATTCCGACCCCTTCCGGATTCCCTCACATATCTGGAATTTTTTCCCACTTTTACTCCGAAATGTCTTCGCCCCAGCCAACCCCCACACTCTACCACTCTTCTTCTCCTCTCCTTTATTTCTGGAAGAATTTCCCCATCACCAGCAGAAGGGAATCACTGCCTCCATTCCTTTTGAAAAATTCTAACGTGTCGGACTAAATTAATTCAATCGCCTTTCACTCTACAACATTCCCGCAAAGCCTGACTGTCAACATGCAGGGCCTACTCCCACCTATTGCGGGAAGAACTCTATGGGAGCTACGACTGAAAGTTTAGACTGATCTCGATCTAGGGTAAAGGGGAACGCCTTGGCGGTTTTTATTTCCATGAACCTGGACATTTCTAAAGCTGTTACAAGATAGGTAAGAGATATTTAAACAGCACTATGAAAAGAGTCGAAAAAAAAATTCATTTTTAAAAATTTGTTTTCATATCCTGCGTAGGATTTTAAAGTTAAAATTACCAGCTAATTCACCGTAGTCCATGCATATTTCATATTCCTCCAAGGAAAAAGTAATGGATTTTTTTTTTTAGAGTTTGTGGTTCATTCGTAAAAATTAATAACTCAATCGGTATTCTTTCTCATTCTTTCTGGCAAACTGTTGTGTATTTAGTCCCTTTTCTATGAGTAAATTAACCTTGTGAATGGGAAAATTCATATCACCAGTCTTCTCAATTAACCTTACCTCTACCTTATATGTATAAAATCGCACATGAGAGATCAATTCAAAAAAATATAGCAATAGGACAGGTTACATTTTGTCAAAAATCAATGCTTAATTCAATAACAGCATGTAGATATTTTTTACTGGCTCATTTGAAAGCACCTGGGTAATTTATTACACGTAACTTTCAATAATGTTCTCAATATATAATTATTAATATCCCATTTTTGCATTTTATTTAAAATGGCCTATTACCCATCGTAGCCACTATTTGTATTTTGGGTTCATAAAGCATGTATAATAAAATTATATAAATGGCAATTTTATGCCGACAAAACATACTACGCAATACTTTGGCTAAGACTAAGCAATTAAAATAGAATTTAAATGTATATATTTAAAAATTATTTTGTTTTTTTGTAATAATTATGCCACAAGTATATAATTTTTCTTCACTTAGATATCAAGTTTTTCAGGGTAAGATTTTGAAACTTTTCACTTTAGATACTTATCTTGTAATTTAATTTCGAGTGAAGAAACGGGGAAAAGGCGACTCATCCCTGCTGCTTTTCCTTATTTATTTTACCCCGGATGTCTCAATGTTTTATCTGATTTCACTGGAATTTCCTCGCAACTGTTAATTTTCTCTAACCAATTAATAGTTTTAAGAATTCCGGATTAGATATTTTCTTTCCCTCGTTTTCAAACGAATTTTAATTTGAACTTAAATTATTCATATCCTCCAGGAAATTTTTAATATTAAAATATATAATTCTGAAATGGTTTTGAATTATTTAAAACATGGAACTGATATTCTAAAATTAGATGAAATTTATTGAAAAATAATTTTTTGCAACATTAAAATAGAGTATGGTTTGTTCATAAAATGTGAAAAATGAACATTTTCAAAAGGGTTACTTGAAACGAGAGAAATTTTGCTTATGAATTCAAACTTAGTTTTTGGGATGTTTTCCCAAAAGGTTCTTCGTAATTACATTGAGTTTGATGAAATAAATGGCTTATTTTTTTTATCATTTAAGACTAAACAAGCATTTGGGACCGAGCGCTTGGTTTTTAAGCTGTTGCCTTTTCAATATTGGTATCTACATGAACATGAAAATTGCAGTAAAAATTATACTATCGAAATACATAGTAAAAATCACATTATCTAATTTATTATAATCCAATTTTCATAATATCCAACGCTATAATACTGAGTTCCCAAAATATTTTGTGCCCTAAATCTGCTTATTACACAGTTTACAGGCCTCAATTGCAAACAAAATTTAACCAGTTTATTCCCAGAAAAATACTTATTTTTGATTTTATCTCATTAAATGTATCTTAAAGAGTGAAAGAACTAAAGTCACTATTTTTAGCCGCGACTCACAGGAAAACATCTGAAAGGTGGGATATCAGCATTTAGAAACTTGTTCATGGAGTAAATTTGTAAAAATGAATAAGATATGCATTCATTCACTTTTTCCGTCTAAACTGCAGTTGGTTTGAATTTTTTTGAGGTTTTAAAGCTATCTTGGCTTAAAAAAATAAAGAATGAATTTGATCCATTCCAAAGCTTCTTCCACCAATTTGGTTTCACGAGGGTCTTAGAGCACGTACTTAAAAATTGATATATCTATATATATATATATATATATATATATATATATATATATATATATATATACTTTTTTGGAAAACCCACAAACGTGTAATGTAAATTCACTGATAAGTCATAACAAACACAGAAACCTCTGCCTCAGTTCTGTTCCTAATTCCTCTTGAGAAAGGTGGTTGGACCACCGAAAATTCGAGAACCAGTGAGTTTTTCCTCTTTTGTGTTTTGGTTTCTGTGTTTGTTATGACTTATCAGTGAATTTATATATATATATATATATAGTATAGTGAGTTCTGTTCCTAATTCCTCTTGAGAAAGGTGGTTGGACCACCGAAAATTCGAGAACCAGTGAGTCCCTCTTTTGTGTGTTTTGGTTTCTGTGTTTGTTATGACTATCAGTGAATTATATATATATATATATATATATATATATATATATATATATATATATATATATATATATATATATATATATATATATATATATATATATATCCTGGGAAACCATAACCGCCTGTTTTGTAGATTTCGAAAAAGCGTTTGATAGAGAGAATTGGGAAAAATCAATGCGTGTATTGCAGAAAATAGGAATGGATTGGAGTGACAGGAGCCTTATCAGCAACCTGTACATGTCTCAGACTGCTCAGGTGCGAGTGGGGAACGGAGAGTCCGGATGGGCATGTTTAGGAAGAGGGGTAAGGCAGGCTTGTCCATTGTCACAGGTGCTGTTCAAAGCATATGTAGAGGAAATGATTAAAGAGGCATGGAAAGAACTGGAGGTAGGAATGAAAGTCGGAGGGGAATTCGTAAAACCGGTTAGGTTTGCTGAAGACCAAGCATTAGTTTCTCAGTCAGCCCAGGGGTTGCAAGCATTACTGAGTGAATTGGAGGATCAGTGCCATAAATATGGGATGAGAATCAAAATTAATAAAACAAAGGTTATGCGATTTTCCAGAAAGATAAAGGCTAAGCTAAATATTAAAATAGGCGGGGAAAGAATAGAGCAGGTAGAGCAGTTTACATATCTCGGAAGTGTTTTGGACAAATACGGTCAAAGTGGTAGGGACGTAAGGAGAACAATGGCGCTAAGCAAGTAGGTTTTCTCAAGGAGGAAGGAGTTGATGATGGGGACGTTGAGTAGGGATGTTAAGACAAGACTCGTAAAAACTCTGATATGGAGCGTAGCTATGTACGGCGCGGAAACCTGGTCACTGAAGCGGGAGGATAGACGTAGATTGGAGGCTTTTGAAATGTCGGTGTGGAACAGAATTGAGAAGGTGAAATTGACCGAAAGGAAAACAAATGAGGAAGTACTAGAGATGGTGGGTGAGGAGAGGGGTTTGTTGAGAGAAATCCTATGGAGGCAGGAAAAATGGATGAAAGACGCATTGAGCGGTAGTGGAATGTTGAAGAGGGTAATAGAGGGGAGAATGTTTGGCAAGCGAGGTAAGGGCAGGAACAGGATAGGGATGTTGGGCGGGATGAAGGGAGGAAAGAAGTACACCGAGATGAAGAGGGACCTGATATAGATTAGTTTGCTAGGTGGCGAGTCACAAAATGTTTATTTGATAGTTGTGTCCATCCAAAAACCTACCTTAACCGGTAGATTACCTAATAATATATATATATATATATATATATATATATATATATATATATATATATATGTATATATAGATAGATTGATAGATAGGTTAGATTATTAATCATAAACAAAAAAAACCTTGACGAATTGGTTTCTCCCAGTTTTGTCCATGACAGAAACAGCAATTAAATTTACTGTTTACATCAATTTGGTTGAACTAGCTTGCGCGTTTTATAAACGGAAATTTTTTTCACACACTTTTCTGTGCGGAAATTTCGCTTGTTTTCCTATAAAGTTATAGTGCCTAAAAATAAACCAGATGTAGGTGTTTTGGAGTAAGATGGTGGCACTTTCTGAGCAGAGGATAGTGTACTCATCTGTCATAAATGAGTGAAGGGAAGACGAGAGAGAAAAATAAAAATTTTCTTGTACATGCAACCTCAAGACAAAGCTATGTCAAAACACGTAAATCTAGTACCATACATTTCACCCGCGACCCCCTAATAATTCACGAGCGAAATCCCTCATTCTGTTTTCCTGTATGTGTCGTCAAATTCCAAGTAGATGTTCCTTGCGTCATTTGCTGCCTGGAAATCCCATTCCATCCGATGAGTCCTACAAGGACTCGGATTTATTGCACCTGGCAGGTATACGATCCAGAGCATACATCGCCGGAGTGTTTTGGAAAACAGAGGCGTGAGGAGTAATCCCAAGTCGCAATCACCAGTAATGTCAAGGATGATATAAAAGCCCTATTATTTTTTACCATGAAGGAATTGCAGGAAGGAAAGATTTTCATTAACAATTGCGGTATTTAAAATTAGGATTTTCAAGATTTGGGCTTTATTATGAAAATGATGCACAATATTAATAATCTCAAGGCACAAGATCCTATGTTATATGACGATTTATTCTGAGTAAAATAGCAAATATATAGTTTAAATCCCGACTGCAATGAAACATTTTAGAAAAAAACTATGAACTATCCATAAAACTATAGAATTCCAGATTAAGGAGCTGAAATGCGAAAGAGAATTGGGAAGACACTGCTATCGTATGTAGAAAGGGAGCACAGCGCTCATATCTTCAGTGATTGAATTAATAAATGAAACTCAACAAAGGAAATTATTAATGATTCCTATGCATGTAAATGATAGATCGATTAACTAGCGGAAGGGTTTCCAAAGAGTGTTGAATAGAAAGTATGCAGGAGAGTCGTCAAGGAAAGTAGAGTGAAACATAACGCAGTACGATGGTAAAGGAAGTCTAAGGATGAGTTAGGAGAAGCAAGCCTTCAAATACGTCAGCACAGGAAATTAAGACGGCATGAAGAGCTTGGCAGGGACAAAGGAGCTTGGATGAGTAGCGCCAACAAAGAGTAGGATTGGCACTTCATATTGCGATGAAGCGCACCTAAAGATAGTGCGCTAACTAAAGCAACTTTTACTTTTAATTCCTATATTTTTAGAAAAATCCATTCTTTTGATTACAATATTAATTGAAAGGCTAGGCTAACAAGAAAGAAAGTGTTAGAAATAGCAAAGGAGCGTAACTGGTGAGCACATATAATAATAGTATTTTGGCCAAGTAAAATTAGTTTCTGAAAGGCTATCGAAATGAACTAAAACAAAAGAAGATTTAAATAAATTACATACATTGAGATCAGGCAGCGGTGTGAAGATATGGAAAGCACAGAGAAGATGATAAAATAAAAGGGCGGGCTGTTAATTAATCCCATTAATATTTATTATTTATGCTGAGAAAGAAATTTACTAGATTAAATAAAATAAAATAGGTCGTATATAAAATTCAAGGAGAGAGAATTATTTTCCAGCAACTCGTACAGGACATATATTCACTGGCAGAGAATAAAAATGTCCCGCAAAATATACTGGTAAATATGAAGAGTTGAATTGAAAAGTACAACCCCCAAGATGGAAACAATTACGTAAAAAATGTAAAAAAATAAAGTTAAGACAAGGAAAATAATCCCTAAATACGATGAGAAAAAGATCTCATTGGAACAAATGGAAGAGTTTTGCTATTTAGCCAGCAGGATCTCTACTGACGAAAGAAGAAAAGCAAGCAAAACAGGAATAGTGAAGTGGGGTTTCCATCAGAAGAAACAATTACTAACAACAACCAGTACTAGTATAGACAAAAGAAAGTAATTCGTTAAAAGTTATAAAATGGGTCAGATTTTCCAAGGAGACCTGGACAAAATGAGCATCAGGGAAAGGAGGATTGGAGGCGATGGGAATGCGATGCTAGTATATGAAAAATAAAATTCATGGATGAAGTAATAACTAAATACATACTTTAAAGACTGAGTGATGGTTGAAAATCCTATAGAGGATAGTTACAAGAAGAAAAGGGATATGTATTCGACATATCTTGAGACACTTGTGTTTACTGAAGATTATAATGGAAGAAAAGTGGGGAAATTTTTGGGTAATTAGCAATGAAGTAATGAGGTGATAGGCATAATATAAGGCTGACTGAAGAGCTACTAAAAACTACTTCTCGAATTAATAGTCGGTAATGACGAACGTAAGCATATTAGGACCTGGTGTTTTGCCAAATTAAGGTATTCCAACCCTTAATTGTGAGGCCAACTTAGAGCAATGATTATTTCTCTTCAGAAACCCACACATACCAAAGCTAAGTTTCCGAAATACTATATTTTAGTAGATGATAATGCGTTAAAAATAGAAACTTGACCGCGGGATTGCTTCATTTTTCCTTACTCTGGTATACATTCTTAGGAAAAGGAAATTATGGGCAAATGTTTGTCATAAAAATTCTGTCAGGAAGTGAAATAATTATAAATCCAACTGTCCGTTTCACTCATTAAACTAAATTTATCAAGATATGAAAGTTTTTCAAACTGAAAATACTTGAAAGCTCATAAGAAGGCAATCCTTAAAAAAACGAATGTCATTACCATGACAACGCATGGAATCATCAAAGGTGATTCTTAATTTTTAACAGGTTTAAAATAAGGGGGGAATTCCTAAGAAGATAAAAGTAAATACATAACATGGATGGAAAGGACACCAAAGTAGGTCTCCAAGAAATAAAATCAAGAAAGAGTGCCTTAGAGAAGGCCCATAATATTTTGCATAAAAACTTTAAAAGTCTGATCAGAATCGGAAATTTTACGTACCGTGCTAGGAGCATGTGGGAATTCTAAACGCAAATTTCGGAATAGGATTCGTGGTTTTCCAACTAGTTTCGTTAATTTGTCGATGCGGTGGAGTTTATATAACTGTACACTTTGATTCAAGTCTTTGATGTCCTTAGTCGCCATTTGTGGTTGAATGCTACAGACTGGTTGATAAATCCTCCGATTCGAAGGACGAGTCTGGAGGGAATTGCGGTCGTACACCAAACCCTATTTTATAACCTAATAAATTCCAAAAAGGTAAAAAAGAAAGAGAAAAGTTACTTTATTTTTACATTATACTATTTTTTTAAACCAAAGGAATTCATCATGTGGTGAAACTTTTATACATAGCACCTATTTGGTGCAGAGAGCATTTTCATTTCGATAAAACCTCGAAATAAAGCAAATATATGCACATGATTGCTCTTAATGCAAGAGAAGGTACGCTTATGATGAAAAACACAAGTATTTTTCGAATTAAATAAAGGAATAAGTAAACGATTTTCAATATTTTCCCCATGTAATACATTCCAGACACACGGAAAAACCGGCGATAGAAAGTAAATAGAGTTGCACATGAGAGAGAGTTTAATCATAAAAAAAACGTCTCATTTTAATACGACATTAGAGCTAGATATAAATGGAATGCAGCCACAGGTTCAGATATATCGTACGTCGTATAGAATATTATAATAAGAAACATCAGCATAGTCTATTTTACACGGCATCTCAGGAGCAGCTGTGCAATTAGGTCCAAATTAAGGACTAATGAAGTATGATGTCAAGTTCAAGAAGATAAAACATGGAAGCTGATGTGAAAATAAAAAAGAAGAACCAACAGACTCTGAAGGGAGAAATAATACAATACAATAAAAAATGGGATATTGAAAACTGCAAAAGAAAGCTTAGGAAAAGGGCAAAAAATTATGGACTACAGATTAGATACATATTAGAAAGAGAGAAGATAAGAGAAATAGAAATGGAAAGAAATATTAGCACAGGGTTTGGTAGAAGGAAGTATTAGCGATTGAATAATGAACTGAAACGGGAATAAAGTGAAAGACGAGTGCTTAAAGATCCATTTCGATGATATAAAAGTATTAAAATGGAAATAACTATTTTAGCACTGTAGAGGAAAAGGAAAAATAATTTACGGAATAGGAAGAGCAAATTCGTACACAATAATTATGCGGCATAAAAATTGCCAATTGAATTTGTAATTATTATAAACGAAAGTAAATAATTTCTATTTAAATCTATTTCGCCCAAATATCAGACCAGCAAACTATTCCACAAAAAGAATATGACGTGCATAGGAATAGCTAGGAACCAAACATACTACAATGGGAACGGCAAAAAAAAAAACAACTCGAAATCAAGTTAAGTCATTTAAGTCAATAGAGTGGTGGAGATAAATATATATTTCCTCCGTATCTACCTAAGTTTGAATAAAACACAGAAGTAGGACAATTCAAGTGAAATTTGCATAGTTTGTCTCCTTTCCATCACAGAAGTAGGAGTTTTTCTAGTGTACTCAATAGAAATTATGAGAGGAATTTGGCCGAATAATTTCGTTAGGTCAGAGCAAGCTCCCATCCAAAAAAGGAAACGGGGACGGTATATGAGGACCATAGAACAATTTGTTTAATTTAAAAAAATTAAAATAGTGTATATAATCATAACTAAAAGAATGAATAGGAAAGCTAATGAGTACTTTAGGAATTATCGGTTTTCTTTCAGAATGGGGGAATTACGCAGGTTGCTACGGCAATAACGAAAACACTTATTGCGTTCAATCAGGATATAATAATGTGCTTTTTACGTGTATTTTAACAAATTATTGGATGGAGTAAAAACTGATGAAGAATTTCAACTGACTGACTAAGAATTTCAATAAAGTTTTTGTTTAAACATGAATGTGCATCGCGGTATTGAACGGCTCGAAAACCTGACCATTAAAGCAGGATAATAGCCTTAGATTTGAGGATTTTGAGATGTAGTTTGGGTAAGGTTAATTGCCTGAATAGGAAACCAAATGAAGTGGTACTAGGCGTAGAAAGAAGTCGTATAATCTATTGGATGTGAGTGTGAAGTTAATTCCTATAGACAATAATAGCTATTGGCTAATAGTAATTATTTTTGGCTAGAGGTATTCACCTAATTTCACAGTACTAGGCATGGTGGAAGAGGAGAAAACAATGTATGGAGAAATCTAAAAAGTAGGAAAAATGGTTGTGAAACATTTGGATTGGCGATAGAAAGCTGAAGACTGTAGTAGAGTGAAGGAATTTGAGCAAGCAAGGAAGAAGTTAGAATAGGAATAATCCAAATTAGACGATTTGAAGAGAGAAAACTATTATGGAAACTAGAAGTGGGGCTTATTTGCGTGTAGGATGTGTTCTTGTACTTTTTAATAGTGGCTGGGAAACAAAAGACTAATGAAAGAAATTGACAAAAATAAAGAAAACAAAGGAACAAGTTTAAAAAGAAAGTGCACAACAATTGATAAAAAGGAGTACCAAGCCGAAAAACAGGCAGATGTGATTAAAAAACATATTTAGAGAAATTAACGCATTAGACCGAATGATCTATTTTTAAAGCTAACAGTTTTAAGAGAATGATGTCTGGAAGATATTTTTAAAGACTTATCATTTTATGTTTTCACTCTTTTAAGGTAACTAATATGCACATAAACTAAAGGAATTTACATTGCCATTGCACGAATATGTCTGTAAAATTTTCTTTTAAATATCTTTGCTTTAATACCAAAGGTTTAAGAATGCTCACATGTTCAAATATTTTCAATTCTCTAAATGTTTAAAATAAATATAAGTTTTTCAGAATAATCAGAATATTTTATTTTTAAATGTAATTTTTTTCTCGTTATAACTTCATGAATTTTACTGCCCTTATCCCCCAAACCTCTCAAATCCTGAGAATGTTGCTTCAATCACTTTTTTAGGCGATTTACATTTTTCAATGCAATTGTTTTATTTGAGACTCAATGTTTAATTTTATGTTTAAAGATGAGATGAAACTATACTGAGAAAAATTCAATGAGATATCCTGTAAGATTCCCTTCGAGTGTTATACTGACTCTAAAGGGCATGAAATATTAATTGTTATTTTCTGTGGTTGGAAAAATTGAAACCTGGTATCTCATGCTAAGTAATTGTGTTTAATAGAATATATCCTGTGGGGCATAGGTAAAGGCTTTGACAATGTTATTTTATAAGATATTTGTATTACATTTATAATCCTCAAATATTCATCATTAAATTAATGAGAATATTTCATGAAATTAAAGTTTTTACAAAATTAAATTTTATCCAAAAACTTACTATTTTTTGAGAGATTTGGCAAACAATATTTCTTGAATTGCGAGGTTTGTTGCTATAAACTGTTCAAATATGAAAATTTACTTTTTCTTAAAGTACAGCGCTTGATAAGTAGTTTTCAGTTTTAAAATACTCTCTTATTTTCGTGTCCAGGATAACACTATTCGTACAGATATTTCGTGGGTCCGTATTGAAAGGGAAAGAAAGAGGAAAGGAGAGAATGGGGGCAAGAAGAGATGAATAAGAGGAAGGGGCAGTGGAAATGGTGGGTTTACAGTCAAGAGGAAGATAAAAAATTGAGTTGATTGGGGAGAAAAGGGAAAGGATAAGAGCGCACTGGAAAGTCGGAGGATATCAAGAGGGGAGAGGAATTGGAGAGGGGAAAGAGGGAACCCCCAAACGAGTCCGACGGAAAAATGTCGGCGAGGTCGGTTCCGCCTTTCGGAAATAGAAAACCAGCGGGAGAAGCAAGGGGTTTGGATGGTAGAGGAAGGGGAGATGGGAGGGTATAAATAGGGAGGAAGAGGAACATGGCCAACGGAACGGAAGAAGCGGGGAAAACGCGGGAGTGCGGAGGATAAAAAGGAGGTGAGAGTAACGGGGAGAGGCGGTGGTGGGGAGAGAGGAGGAGAGAGGCGTGGGAGAAGAACGGGGGTTGACGGCGACAGTAGAGGGAGACTGCTGGCGTGGTGTGGGCAACCAGTACCTCCATTTTCTGGCAAACGTGAAAATCAGGGAGCTATTAATTTTGTCCAAAACTCTTTGGTGTAACCATGGCCATTAGAACGAGGCCACCCTCGGGAAAAATACTAGCGCGACGGGAAAATCACGAAAAGAAGGGACCTTAAAAAACTAGCTGATTTTTTAAAGAGAATTAGTTTGAAAATACTAGCATGAAAAATGACGAAAACAAAAACATGGAATTTATTTAAAATTTATTTCAATGAGTCATCATTTTGCTACTGAATATTTATGCTGACAGTTTCTTCGTGTATCCTGCTTAAAGCGTATCTCAGTCTTTGCTAATATCCTTGCATAATCAATAATGAATACACTTGAAAGAGTGAATTTTTATGATTCATTAATTTTTAAGTCCATCACTTTGAATTCAAATAGTATATTGATGATGTCTAATAATATTGAGTCACCGTCAACGTTGAGATAAGGATGCAGCCTCTCCACGGTTCAACATTTATTTACGTTAAATTTCAGGATACATAGAAAAAGTAAACGAGAATGGCAGGAGAGTGAAAAAAGAAGAAGGGTTATTAAAACTGGGAAGGAGACTACGAGGAGATGGGTAAGTAAAGACTTGAATTGAATATAACCCTGAAGTATGTTTACACGGAATCGAAGGTCATCGCATACCAATGTTAGAAAAGCGCCCATCATGAATGAATTATCTTTATGTACGACCAATATATAGCTTTATATTAGGAAGAAATTCACAAAAAATTGGTACTTTTTACTCCATAGAGCAGAAAATAAGACAATCGGAAATCAGAGAGGATAGAAATCGTAGTTATTACACGAAATAGAGGGAATGATAGGTTATCATCTGAAATTAAATGGACGTATACAAAGAGAAATTAGGCTTAAAAAGATGAAAAGGCTATGCGGTACACAGTGAAGAAAATAAGAACGAAACAAATTAGGCATGCCTCAAGGCAGAACGTATTGTTAGAAAGGAAAAAGTGAAAGAGAAAGGCACACTAAAGGAATAGAGTTGTAAGAAATGAAGACGCAGAAAAGTGAGTTTTGTGCATGGAATAATGAAGTTCTGCAATCACAAACACATTTCATTTTGGATTTGAAAAGGGCGACAATCCAATTGACAAATTAATTTTGGGAATCTATTCCATTACCAATTAGAGTTTTCCTGGAAATCATTATTTCAAGCACGCCTCTGAAGACCCTTTTCCCCTTATGATCTCGCAAAACCACTCAGTTTGCCATTAGATTTCATGAATGCTGAACCACTATAGCTTTACCCTACTCAAATGCTGGATCTCGAAATTGCAGCCCTTGTGCTAGTGGGCAGACGCGTACTTGGACTGTTTTTCTGTTTTATTTTCCATTTTAATCCTGTACTCGACTCAAAATGAAAAGTGTTCAGGATTCATCAATTTATATGATCAGAGAGATAGACTGCAAGACTGACAGGTTTAAAATGTCATTTTTTCCAAGAACGATAAGGGACCAGAATGTTTGTAGTCGAAATTCCCCAGGAGTTAGTTCATTACAATAAGTATTAACGTACAGGTAAGGACTGCGCGAGGATATGTATGTATATATATGTTTGTGCATGTACAAAAAGTATGTATGTGTATATATTTATGTGTATATGCATGAATGTATGTATATATATATTTTTTCTTACAGGTTCCTCCCACCTTGCCTCACCTATTTGATAACCACAACCCCCTCGTCCCTTACCCTTCCCTCATGGTGCTACACCCCCTGCCACACAACTTTTTTGGTGGCTCGCAGGGTATTTATGTAGATGTAGATATGCAACCCCTTTTCCTGAAATTTGAAGATTTTCCAAGTATAAAGAAAGTATAATAATACAATGATCAAATTATCGGAGTCCATTGAGAAATATTCAGAATTTTCGGTTAGTATTTACCAATTATCATTTCCTCCTTTCGGTATTTTCAAGTTAGTTTAAGAACCATTAAAGAAATATTATCTCTGATAATCAATTAAACTGACGGTTCAGTTCGATTAGATTCAAAGGGAAAGAGAGACATTTTATTCAAAGATGTTGTTTTATACCTGTAACGGAATAATAAATGTGTACTAGCGCACCTAGCAGTGCATTCCGCTACTTACCTATATGCCGTATGTTAGCAATAATAGACTTTCTCTTTGTATTAATTCATCGTTTATCAAAGTTCCGTAATTTACAGATTTCATATTATTCTACGACTGCAGTGAAAGGAACTGCTTCTCTAATATGAATGTATATACGAGTCAAATATCGTGCGGCTTAATTCAGCGAGAGAGTGCATTATCACAAATCAAACTAAATCACATAATTAATATGAATAAAATGAACTTAATGAAATTCTTAGTAACCATTTTGAAATTGCCATTTCCTCTGTTAACACCAAAATACTTGGCATATTGAATTGCATATCTATCCAATTCTAATCATATAGAAACAACTGAAGGTCGTTAATTTGGCGTCAATTCTCTATAAACCTAATTATCCTATAGATAGAAGTATATCAACGCCAAAAATAAAATGATATTTCACGGATAGTACAAAATTCTTTAAAGTTTCATTTTAAAATAATCAAACACAGTAATTAAAGTAATTTTGTTAAAAATCATAAAAATAATTATAATTTTTGCCGAATAAATGTATCAAATTTGTTGAACTAAGCATAAACCTTATTAATAAAAACATGATTGATAATAACATGGTTTAAGATCCATAACTACTTCTATTTATTAAATATTTAAGAAAAATATTTACGGCCAAGAAATTTGACTTTGCTGTAAGTTGAAATATTTTGGCGGATACTACCTAATCAATATAATTATCTCTTTCACAGTTAATGTAGAATAAAAACAAGTAAATACATTCGCTACAAACACTAAAAAACGTCAGGTAATGTTCACGCGCAATTACCTTTTAATAACGAATTAACGGTTGCAAGTGAACAATTCTCTCACTATTAACTTTTCCACACTTTGGTGATTTATATCGTGTAGCATTTCAATAGAAGGAGTGGCTGAAACACCAACTGAAATCATACAATACAACCTGCATACAAACTGGTATCAAGGTGATGAAATAAATACTGCCCGTTTAAAGAAAGAGTAGAAAGAACTGAGGTAAATTAACGAACGGTTCACAAGGTTTTGAGACAATTTCTAGAGAATCGACGGTGTAATTCTAGGGAAGTATTCCCAAGAGAGAGACTGAACATGATTAAGGTGAAAGGTGTCAATGCTGCTAGAACATAAAAACAGGGTGAGAAATGTTTTTCTCTTCCTTTGACAGTCTCTTTTGTTAAGCGTCAAAGATATTTCATGGTCATACATGATAAACACTTTTCTGAACCATCTCGTTATCATCAAAACGTTGATCACCTGCATGAAATTATCACATATCACCATATCCTTCAAATGGCAGAATGTGTTAAAACGTGATAAATTATTCCTGCAAGGTTGCACTGATAAGATAAGCTTAAAAACTAGGTACTTGAACTATCTTCACAAAATGAAGCACAAATTGAGTCCAGGAACGATTCTGCAGACACATGCTTTAATTTTAAGAATACTAATAGCCATAATTAGTTTAACCATCAAAATCCCTACAATGTACACTGTTACAACTGTGTCTAAGATACTGGTCTGAGTTTTTCTACATTTTTCGAAATAATAATGAAAAATACACCCTACCAACAGTTTCAATGAGCAATATTCTACTCATATTAATAGTGTAATGCAGGAAAAGCTAAGATTCCAAATTTCAGTGTCACAGGAGGAAAAAAGGAAAATGTTAGCGGACAAATTTGTAGATTTGATGATGGAGATAAGACATGGGAGCTGAGGATGGAAAATTCAATGAATCGAAGAAGGTGGGAGACGGGAGATGTGTACACTAGACTTGCGGATAAGATCTTCCTAGGATTGCTAATGCATTTTAATCAATTGAACCGCCACATTTCCACGAGATTTCCTTCGTGGAACACTCCCACTTCAAATTGAAGATCTTATGCTGAAATTCAAACACCCAATGTATCCTTCCTATCTTTCTCGTAACCCTCACTTGCCGATGGCACTCCTTTGATAACTTTGATGTCAAGGACGACCTCTCTGGAATCAAAAGAATACCCCGCTTTCCCACTCAGTTGTTCCCACGGTTTCCTTTTTTTTATAAATCACTTGATTTGATTTGCGGAGAGTTTGGCCCCCTGTCTGGACGACAGCGAAGTTGAAGCTCCAGAGGAGGTGGTTTCGGAGGTTGGAGAAGAGAGAGGCAGACGTACAAGTGGCTGAGGATTCCCGAGGGCTCGTGTGGGGGGTGCTGGTTGAGTATCGTAAGCGGGCAGCGACGGACTTGGGGTCGTCAAGCTGATGACGACGTTGTTCTCCGTTCGGTTCCCTCTCTCCCTCGTCCTACGACCTCCTCCATATGGGCCCCGCCAGACATCCACGGTCGTGTCCCGCGAGTTCTGTCCCGCCGTGCCCCTCGAACAAAACATCGGAGCCCCAGTTGCCGAGCCACTACGAATCCCTTCCTTCCTCCCCCGCCCACCCACTGTGCTTTACACGGTTTCATTTGTGCCCCAAAACGCAGCGGAGGTTTGGGTCAACAATTTATTTCGCGTTGTCCCATGGGAGATAAGAGGTGGATTTCGTTCCTTGTGTTCCGCGTGTTTCGAGAATCAGTTATCCCGGCACGCATTAGTCACACGAATTTTGTGGAGAGGAATATTTTCCGATTATATTTCAAAGAGAAAGGAATGTTTGCGTTGGGGCAATTTTTCCTTTTAATTTTTTAAAGGAGTTAAAATTTTCGATTTTTATTTTATTGAATAAATTTTAAAGAGAAAACATGCATGGTTCAGCTAATGATGGTAATTTTGTCATTTTACACCTGTGAGGCCAAAATATCCCCGATTTTAATTCAAGCCGCCTGATTATAGAACCAGCTAAACCTTTAATTGTCAGTTTTCCATGACTTTGTTATTGCCCGAACTTGGATAACCAAACGTAGACACTCGATATTTCACGATATTTGTTGCTTTTAAATCAATATTTTATGCTTTCGATGCATTATTTGCGTAAACCATGTTTCCAGGCTAGAATTTATGGAAATTACCATACATTATAATTAAAAGAATAAAATTTGAATTTTCACCATATTTATACAATTTTTACTCATTTACTTCCACGAGAGATGATAAAATATTAGTAAGTATTACCCGTAACCCTTCCGTTCCTTTTGAATACTATATATCTGTCAAATGAATTTTTTCTGCCTAATTGCCTATTCTTGCTCACAGAGGAATCCATTGCTGCATCAAAATTATTCCTCTGCTTTTGTAAAATGCTGAAAATGTATTTTGGTTAGTAAAAATATCAAAGTTGAACCCGAGGTTTTTCCATTTTTTTCAAATCCTTGCCCTGGATTACCATTCCTCGACCTAATTTCGACCTCCAGAAATCTCATACTAACCTGTAACAAAGAGATCCGGAAAATCAATTGAAAATATATTTTTAAATGAGAGCCAAAAATTCATATTTTAATATGAATTTTCAGGTGGTGATTGAATTTGAGTTTAGATTATATCTCCACCCCATAATTTGCAAATGGATTTGGCTAATAATGTTAATTAGGTCTTTGAGTGGATCTTTATTATTTTTCCTCGATGTCATCACATTACCTCTAATTGCACCTAAATGGATCGCTGAGTAATCTGGATTGCTTTGGGCTCGGGGATGAATTAGGGGGAGGGCAGCATTCAGCTGAAGGCAGAGTTCGGTCATAGATAATAAGCTCCTGGATGTGAATTTATGAATGATTTTAAAGTCAAACTTCCTATTCAAGCAAATGTTTAAATTCAGCATACGTTTTTCGAAGAAACAAAGGAATATGTAAATACGGAGTGTGTGCGCAAACACACACACACACACACACACACACACACATATATATATATATATATATATATATATATATATATATATATATATATATATATATATATATATATATATACCAAGTGCCCCTATTTTTTCACACATTTCGAAAAAGCGTTAGATAGGGTGAATTGGGAAAAACTATTGAGTACTTTGCAGAAAATAGGAATGGATTGGAGGGACAGGAGGCTAATCCGCAACCTGTACATGTCTCAGACTGCTCCGGTGCGAGTGGGGAACGGAGATACCGGATGGGCAGTGTTAGGAAGAGGTGTAAGGAAGGGTTGCCCATTAACACCGGTGCTGTTCAACGTATATGCGGAGGAAATTATTAAAGAGGCATGGGAAGAGCTGGAGGTGGGAGTGAAAGTCGGAGGGGAATTCGTAAATTCGCTTAGGCTTGCTGATGACCAAGCTAGTAGGGACGTAAGAGGAAGAATTACGCTAGGCAAGAGGCTTTCCCAAGGAGGAGGGAGTTGATGACAGGGACGTTTAGTAAAGACGTTAAGAAAAGACTCATCAATACTTTGATACGGAGCGTGGCTATGTGCGGCGCGGAAACATGGTCAATGAAGCAGGAAGATAGGCGTAGATTAGAGTCTTTTGAAATATGGGTGTAATGAAGAATGGAGAAGGTGCAATGGACCGAAAGAAATACAAATGAGGAAGTTCTAGGTATGGTGGGTGAGGAGAGGGGTTTCTTAGGAGAAATCCTATGGAGGCAGGAGATATGGATGAAGGGCGTATTGATCGGCAGTAAGTTGTTGAAAACTGTAACAAAGGGGAGTGTGTTAGGCAAACGAGGATAGGTAAGGAACAGGATAGGGATGTTGGACGGAATAAAGAGAGGAAGGAAATACTCAAAGATGAAGAGAGCAAGAATTTATAAACGGTAAAATCATTAATTTCCCTGTTATTAACAAGTAACTTGTGCCGATGTCTTCACGAATTACCATATACGAAAAAGACCGAATACTAGGTATAAGTGGCAATAAAAAGAAAACTCTATTGAATAGCATGTATTTCATTTGATTCATTATCTACCAATTTTAAGAGTTACAATATAAATTCCCATGGCAGGTGAAAATATTTATTCATCATTACCAAAAGTTACAATTTTCTCCATTCCACAATAACTGGGGAAAATGGGTTGAATGGAAGAAGGGACCATTAGATCTCAATTTCGCCCAAATGAAGTCCTTTATCTCTCTATCTCTCTAACTGCAGGTTTCTCCTATTGGAAGTATTTAAGAAAATTAATCAAATTCTTCTCCCGGAAATTTATTTTAAACTTCCAAGTACAACAATTCAAATAATGCATTTTCCCATTGAGGGGCCGCATGTTCTATAGTATCTTCGGAATAGAAAGTTCTCGTATCAATGAAATATTTGTATAATGCATTAATATTGCCTTTCATAAATATTTGACTCAACGTTGGAATTTTATCATACCATTAAATAATTTCCGGGAGACAAACAGCTCCGACCAATACCCAAAATGAAAAGGTTTTTAGAAATATTCCTTGGTGATTTAAAGAAGTTAGAATGAAGAATATCACAAACCTGGTTTTACATGCAGTAAGGTCTTTCACTGCGATTAGAACGTATCAAGGGGAGGAATTTGCTGGGGGTAGCATTGAAAGAAATATTGATGCCAAGACCCATACTCATAAGGAAACGGCATCAATTATTGAAAAACGCGTTTCTGTTTTTGGGCTCTCATTTCCAAGTAAAAAAGTAAGCTAGAGAACCTTAACATGGAAACTATCTAAATTTCGTGGGATTTCTGTACCAAAATTACCCCAAATATTCGATAGCATTACGGGAACACCATATGTCACAAAGCCAAATCACTGGCTCAGTTCACGAACATATGGGCTTTTGGTATTGTCCCAGTGATCCTAATGACGTTTCCCGTGATGGTGTGCATTACCCGTGAGGGAAACGGAGCGGGGGATAGTAGGGGGTGATCAAATTCTCTCCAATCCCAGGGATAACGAGGCAATCTTCCGATGGGGGAGAGGGATGGGCAAATTTAGGATTGGCCGATTCAGCAACACCTTCTCATGATTCAAAAACTGTAATGCGCGAGCCCGATGCTCCGAAATATTTCGTACCTGCGGACCGGGTAGGGAACGAGACGAGAGTAATTTAGCGATTTCAGCATAAGGTTTATGAGCCAAGTATATGTAACAATCACCTCGCCAACGTATAACTACCTATAGCGTCAACGAGAATGAGCACCACCCACAAATTACGTATTTTCAGGCGGGGTAGAAGAAAATCAGGAATGAACAAAGAAATGTATAGATCATTGGACTACCTCTTAGCTAACTTTAAACTTCAGTGAAAATCTTGCTGCAATAGGAAGACAATAAAAGAAGAAGTGTGTGGAATCGGAAGTATTTGGTCATGGTAAATTTTTATCGCCTCTTTTACGGGGAGGAAGTTAGTAGTAGAAATGTATAGAGGAAAAGGAAAGTTAAAATCTTCATAAATTTAAAGAAGGAAAATTTTATTGATTTTAACGCATTTGACCATTTGAATTGGCGAAAATTGATTCAGGTATTGACAGGCAACATAATCGCCTAAAGAGAAAGAATTTTCTATATGGAACCGAAACATGAAAAATATGAAAGCGATGAAGGTAACCAAAATGAACGGAATTTACTGAAATGGGATGTTACAGAGCATGAATACGTCTCATGAACATTCAGACTAAGAAAAAGCGGGTTATTGCTTCCAGGAAGTCAAATAAGTGGGAAAATAAAATCCTCAGGTTGCCAGAATAGGATTTTCATAATATATAAAATATGGCAGAGAATTTCTGTAACATCTGGTGGGAATATAGAGTGAATATTATTTAAAAATAAGTCGAATGAAAGAAAATTGAATATGGTTATGTTGGAAATGCCAAAATATGGGAGAAAACGCGAAATTGAATGAGAAGAAGACAATTGAATATCTGGGTACAGATATTGCGGAGGATAGTACAAGTGAAATCGAGTTGACAGTAAACAGTAGCACTTTATAATAAATTTAGAATAGAGAGAAACTCAGGATTTTACGGAGCATTACGAAAGTTAAACTACGAATAGGGATGGAGAAGTACTTTGGAATTTTTTTCTATATTACTGAAACATTTGGGAATTTATGAAAAGAGATCTTAAGAGAATACAGACTTGTATGATTTGATGGAGAGCTATTGGAGGACAAGGTGCATGGAAATCCGATGAGAGGAGGAAGATTTGAAATGAATAAAAAGTTTTCAGATTCAAGAGAATATACCGATATAAAGAGCAATGCGTGAGTCGGAGGAAACTGAAGAAAAGAAATGATAAAACTTCAATGAAACAAAATCAATGAGTAAAGGAGCAATCATAGTTGGCGTTGCAAATTAAAATGAATCCATATCCTTGGCCAATTTTTTCCGCCAATGTTTCTCAGGGTATATATTCAACGGGGTAAAGGGTCACTTTTCTGGCTTTAAGACAGCTCCTCTCGCCGACCGCCCGCTTGTTGTTTTAATTACATTTGAATTTCGTCCATTTTCTCCTCTCACGAGTAGTTTCACGTCCTACTACCCTACCCCTCACTCCCATATCCCCTTCCTCTTAAACTCTCCAGCTCCATATTTCCATTGTGTCACGCGAAAACCAATTAAAAGTTCTCCCTCTTCCTCTTTTCCACACCTTTCTCCTCGTCCATCCATGCCTACTCCCTTTTTCATTAAGTGTTATATTTTCCAACCCAAACAGTAGCTCGCAAGCGAATAAAACCGAGAAACTCTCCAGTTCAAGAGGGATTGATTAGTGTCATTGCAGAAACGTTTATTACGTACCTACCCATCCGTCCATCGGTTCTGTCATCAGCGGAAAGGGTCATTGAGCGGAGTCAAAGGACGGAAGAAAAAAAGGATGGGTTGCCTCACAAAGAGGTGGAGTGGGAGGGATATCTACGGAGGACATGAGGCGAGGGATTGGAGCATGGTATCATGGAAAATATATTTCCGTAAACGGGAAATGGGGGCACACGTGTAATCTGTTAGGGAACTACTTTTTCTTTTCTAATTCCAGGAAAATTATAGGGCAATAATAACAAAAGAATGTTCTTATTCCACCACAGAAACAAATATCACGTGCATGAGTAGTCTCTTATATAAGGCTTAAAACTCCTGGTCTAAAGAAGAGACCGAAATTTTTATGAAGGAGTTATTCCAAATTTTCATGGAATTTATTAAGTGGCCAGTTTTGCCCGAAATTTATTTTGATGCCCTCAAATTTCGAAAGAAGAATCAAATATATCTTTAAGTATAGAGCGTTTCATTGCACCATTGTTCAAAAGGGATAATATTTTTGTTTATTTCGAATTATGTCTGATGACGGGAAACCTAGAGAATGCTTTGATTTGGATAGTGATTTAAAACATTAGGGAATATTTTCATTAGTATGTAAGTCACAGATAAAAGTTTTCAGTTTATTTTTAATATAAGGTGAATATTAGCCTATTTCCACAACAAATATTTCATTACGAAGTCAAACAAATTAAAATAATCACGCGAATGTTGTATATCGTTCATATAATTTCTCGGTCTGAAAGGCCGGCCAAAATGCATGAGGTTTAGAAAATTTGAAAGTCTCTTTGAGAAACCACCAGAAGAAATGCAATCACAGCCCTTGGTGTCCTGTGATGAATATCGAACGCATTGAACATTCCTTAATACCTTTTTTAGACCATTAGCACAGCCAATGACTACAACTACTTCCGTTCTCGTATGTTCCCTTAAGTATTCATTTCGTATGAATAATGGGTTTTTTATTGATACATGGTACATTATGAAAGCAATACGCATGCTTTTATTTATCTCTCTAATAAAAATAGATTTGTTGATTGAACTTGTAGAAATGCTTAAAATTTTATTAAATACTCTCCCTCGGCATCAATACACTCGCGGGGACGTACCTACTACGCCTGGAAGGCACCCTGAAATTACCTGATGGGAAAATCTCTCCGAGGAATATTTTAACATGCTTTTGGATGTTTTCCACGGTCTCTCAATGTTTTCCTTTCAATGCTCTCTCTTCATTTAAGGAAAAAAGCCAAGTCGAGACTGTAAAGGGGCTGGTGGACCTACGGGGTCGTCCTCCGGGCCAGTAAAGTGGTAACGGTGAAGGACTAAATTAAAGTAAAATACTAAAATGGCTACATTCACGCGAAATCTCCACAATTTTTTTGCTGTCAAAAGAAATCATTCATTGTTTTACAACTTTAATCTTATTATTCGGCTAAAAAATTTTTCTGTGAATAATAATTTAGAATAATTGAAGCTCTACAAAGACTTTTGGTGAAATTTAAGCAACTGGCAGATTTAAGTGCCATTTAATTAAACAAATATCCACGTCATTCTTGGCTACAGAAGTGCTTGGGAAGTGAAACGATACTTACTGCGTAGAAAAACACAAAATTAAAATGAAATTAAAGAAAAAATTAAATAAAATTATTTAATATTACAATTCCCTACTTATTTTTAGAATTATGTTCGAATAGAAAACTTTGATAAGCAGTGCGGTGCTGACGCTGGTACGTTGAAGCAAGATAATAAGCGTGGAATTGAGAAGTTTGTGATGGTGTTAAGAGGTGTGGACATAAGTGAAATGATCAGAAAAGAAAACAAATATATAAGTACTAGATGTGTTAGAGGTGATGGAGAGGGCTTCTGGCAGAGATCAGAAGGCGACAGAGATGGGTGAATACATTGCATTTTGTCTGGCAATGAAATGTTGAAGGCTCTGATAGAGAGAATACATTTGGGTGAAAAAGTAGGGAAGGGAAAGAATAGACAAATTGGAAGAAATGTGAGAAAGTAAAGTCTTGTGTGAGTGAAATGAAAGAAAAGTGAAAATTACAATCTGGCTATAAGACTTTCTTGTTAAGCGGCATTAAAAATGTAAGCGTGTTAATAATTATTTGGAGTTATTTTCATTAAAAAACTACCTTAAAAATTGAATTGCTAATTATATTAACACACATATCATCTACGAAGTCTATCATCTACAAAGTCTCACATCTGTGAATAATAAGAATTTAAAAGAAGGGGCGATGGCGTGGCCAACAGAAATATAGAAAGAAACGTAAAACGACACATATCTTCCGAAATTTCCGGTCGCAAGCCCACTTACTACTTACACTAGAGAGAATTAACTGTACATTCGTATTTTTAACAACCAAGTCCTTCTGATTTCCTGCCAGTACTTTCATTTTCCTAAACAGCACATATACTTCACCCTTCTTTCTCAGTCTTTCCATATTCTCGCGCTGCACCTTCCTCCACGCTTCTCTCATTGTTTCCAAACTGTGTTACTATTATTTCTTTTGACTCTTTGTGCTTCTGCCCAACTCTTTTCTTCAATTCTTCCATTTTCTTATCTCGTATATCTTTCTAATCTTCTCCTCTATAATCTATGGATTCCATATCGTTTTTCTCTTTACTTTTTGTATAGGTTTTTTTACAGCTTATGATCAATCTTTTCTGATTTGTTCCCATTTTTTTCTCCTGTACCCAGCTCATCTTTCTCATTCATGATTTTCTCTAGTCTTCTGATTCTCTTTCCTTGTCAATTTTATCCTTCATGTTAACATTCTACATCCTGTTCCCCAACCGTCATCACTGCTTTATCCTTTTGAAATCGACGTTATACTTTAATATAGTTAAATTATACTCCTATGATCTGAAAGCACATCAACTGCCGGAGTACAGAGCGAATGAAATGTTCCTTATTCCTTGACCAACCAATAATATAGTCTAACCGATATCTCTCTGAATGCTCGGGCATTTACCATGAATACCTACGGCTATTGTGGTGTTTAAGCCTAGCGTTCTTAATGATTATGCCTTGTCTCTTGCATACCTCTATTGCTTCCCCACCAACCCCCGCAGTTGTTTCTTGATCCAAAACAATAGTCCCCTACCTTTCTTTATTCGTCGTCCGTCTCGATTTGATCCTTTACTATCAAATGCTTCGTTCCGGGAGCAACTGCAGTTATAGCCTTTAATTAAAGCTTTTGATTTCCGCCCTAAGAACATTTGGGGGCATAAAAGCAAGAACAATGATCACGTTGGTTTAGCGATACCAGCAGAAAATATTAGTGAGGATATGAGGGCCGGAGTCAAATAATTGTGATTCTAAACTGTCCATAAATATTTCTGCCAATAGTGGCGACAGAAGAAATTCCATTGCTAAGCCGTCTGTTTGAAGATACAAGATGACTTGATAATAGATTTTGTATTGAAATTATAAAATTAAAAATGAATGTTCTTTTTAATTATAATATTTTTATAAACCACTCTCCTCTCCTCAGAATTTCCGTGTCCATAGTAAACAGTGAAACTCCCCCTCTCCTACTGACTCTACCCTTCGCGTATTTCCTATCTAACCACCCTCGACCCTCCACTCTCAGTTTGTGTCGAACAACCCTTCCATGATAATTCTCTTCTTATAATTACTTCTATCTCATCCGTCAACCTGCCTCAATCCGTTTCCGTTCAACCCATCTTTATTCTTCTCACCTTTCTACCGCCAGTATGCCAGCTCTGCCACCGTCCTCTCAAATGATAACCACAAGTGTTTGTCTCTCCCCCTTTTTACCTCCCCATTTCTGTAGTTTTTCTGATTCTTTTGGGTCTTCCATTTTTCCCCTCTTTGTTCCCGCCTACCTTAATCCTCGCCCAGTTCTTCCCCACCTTCCTCGAACAGGTATAAATATGATGCATTAAAATCTTGTCTTGTACCCGAAGATGATTCGATGAACTGAAACGCGTAGTGCGTTACAAATAAATCTGTCGAAAAGTACAAACTTGTTTTTCCCACAATGACGAAGTTCCACTACACCACGCCTGAACCTGTTGAATAATTAGGACATCAAAATTGATGCAGAGCTTTTTGATTGGCTATGGGATGTTAAAATCTGTGATAGAGGTAATTGGCAAACGAGGAGGGGATAGGAATAGGATTGGCACATTGGATGGAATGTAGAGAGCGAGGAAGTATGCGGAATTGAAGAGGGGCTATTGTAGTGTCGGGTGTCAAGTTCTCCTTTGTTAGAAGAAGAAGGTCGTTTAGCTTGTGACCAACCCAATCGTTATCCTAACCAGTAGAGTAACAAAAATAATAATATTTTATTAGTCGCCGACTTTAAGTTAACTATATTTTCTACGTTCAATTTTTATGTTCAATATCATAATCGCCTCTTGCTAGCTCATTTCCTTTTCATCTAATTTAATTTGTGCTGTATTGTTATTTACACATGTATACATGCAGATCAGACTTTCTCAAAACTTGAAACAAATCAACATTACCCAAAAAAGTAATTCTGTAGGTATGCTTGGCAATGAAACGAGAAGCATAAATATACATATTTTTGAACATCATCACCGTGTTTCTATATCAGTTGTTAATTTGTTAAGTAACGCATTTGTAATTATCAGTAAAGGGTAAAATAATGATGCACAATCAATCTACGGGATGATCTTTTATGTTAATCTGAATCCTTATTGATGCCCGTTATCTGTGCAACTGGTAAACTGAATAGAACCTGTACGGTCAAATTTAATAAATACACAAATCAAATTAGATGACTGCTGACGCCGACGGAACAATTCTATTCTATAATGTGTAGACTGATGAGACAGTAAAGATAAGATAGCACAGAAAACTAAACTGCCAGTTTAACATTTCGATGTAAGGAATAATTTTTCTTCATTGAGTTCGTGACCATAGCAGCAGAAATTCTCACGCTCGATCTTTTAAGTATCCCAAAATGAAATATACCTAAAAGTTTAAAAAAAATCAATTATTTCAATGTGTGTTAACCACAAGGCTGAGTAGGTTAAAGGAAAAGAGGTTGATGGAGAAATGGCCACTTATTTATCTATGTATGTACCACCTGCAAGAAATTAATTTAAACTTTGAAAATATACATCACAATAAAGTGAATATAGCTAGTATTTCAATGAAAATCTACACACTGTATTTTTGACTACACTTACACGTATCTTATTTTTACATGCGAGAATATTATTTTTGTTTGCATCCGTACTAGATAATTCTCTGGGCGCTCCCAGAAAATAACCCGTATCACTCGCAGCTTTCGGTACCCGATCTACGTCTCGCCTAATTCAATTGGCCAGCTGTAAGATAGATGACTTGCCCTGAATACTAATTAGCACCGCGCAATTTCGCCGAGCATGCAGCGATTAAATTTATGGGATATCGATGCAATTAAAACAGTGCAATGAACGACGTGGACAGCTAGCTACAAATAGCAGATGGAGACGCGTGACAGTGACAGGGAAAACTACGCCATACCCTTCGGAGCATATAATGCTTTCCATATCCTTCAGGGCTAAACTCTTCTTCTTTCCCAAAAAGGGCAATAATGTATGTCAAAACACACAAATCATGGGGCAAAATATACTCAGTGGTGCCTGATATCTCTTGGGAAAGACCAGGAAGATGACAACAGGTTTTATAATAGTGAACAGTACTTTCGTTCGGTAATAAATATTATACCTATAACATTCCAGTTATTATTTAACAAAAACCGCGATTCCTAGAATTCGATACAAGTTAAATACGCTTCAAATTGTTTAGAAATGAATTCCAATCGATATTCTGGACCAAGTTTACTGCGTATTGCATATCTCAGTTATCATTGAGCGTAATCTCTGAGGGTATAATCAACCGAGGGCAGAGCAATTAGCTTTTCAATTAAACTTGAAGTTTTCTTCTCGGACAACCAAATTCACTAAAGATTTTATTTACGATAAGAGAATGCACTTTTGATGATTCATTTCAACTACTACCATTGAGAACTATCCATTCCTACTAATGGTCCAAAAACCTCGACAAATATGAAGAATATAGGCATTGCATTGCAGCGCAAAATGAATATGAAGTAAGAATTATTTTTCTTTTCCAAACTCAAAATGATTTCGCCAAATCCCACCTATACCTATGATTTCATTCCATCAGGAATTCAATGTACGTCTTTCTTCCTTTTGATGTAATACAGATTCGAATTTTCCCACTATTAGTGAAATTCCTTCACAATTCTCGCGTTGACAATTTTTTTATTTAATGTTATGTTTGCATTATTATATAACAAGTAGTTGACGAAAAGTTTTTGATGAATTACCTATCTAAGCAAGTCTAAGTTTCTAAGCACTCTTAACACGAAAATTCATTAAAATTCCACAACTTAATTACACTACATCTCTCTATATTGTACTATACATCTCTCTAATTTGTACTTCTCTCAATATGTACCGCTATTGTGCATAACGAAGATGTCCCCGTTTTGTATTTAGTAAGTTTATTGAAGAGCATAAATAAAATAGGCTATCTTCGAAAATTAATAAAATAGATGTTTCATGTCTCCCTTTATCCCGTTGAGAATACTGATTCCTGTTCTACCTTTACCAGACATAGAAGAGATTGCATTAAGTCAATCTCGGCCCAAAATAAAGACGAATCTATTTACCATTCTTATCTCTATCACATTCTTGAAAATTCCATTGTCAATAATATTGAACGACTCACCTTCATATGATGAGCAATCTACATACACGACTCTTTATTCAATTTCCAAACAATAAGCATGGCTGCCGATTATCTTTCCCTGTCTTTTTTAAAGCAATTTGAATCACATACATCAAAAGGGAGGAAGTAGATTTATGTTTTAAAATGGACAGCAAAAACACCTTAGAACAAATCTTCTACATAATCGGTGATTTAATGTAATTTCAACTTTGGGTATGATTTCGAAGAGCATCCATCTTAGAGCGAGTCAAATAAGCAGTATCATTCATAGTAATTATCAAAGGAGCATACATGAAGAAAAAATTATTACGCAATAAGAGCAATCGAACAACGTCGCTTCCTCAGCCTTTGAACTCTCTCTAGATGCACCAGTGCCATGTCCCTTCGTCAGCTTTAACAAAAATTCCTTGGAGTCATTTCCATTATGCTTACAGTAATCGCAGCGGTAGATACCCATCTCCTTCACTCATGCGTCTGTCAACTCAGGAAATTGCATAGTCTCTGTACATGATTAATGATAGCTCAGCACAACTTTGACGAAGACCAGAGACAGAGAACAATGTATCTGGGTAGCAGTGGCACCAAACACTAAGACTGAAGGGGGCCAAGCAGGATGATACTGATGACATATGCCTATGCTTCTCCGATTTTGAGCGTCGTGACGTCACACCCGCTTAATAGTTCAATTTGTGCCTTCGGGCCTTTGTGCGGCTCGGAGTCCTTGCAAACGGATATCGCTCCGTGGCCTCATTTCCATGTGCCACCCACGAAAGCATTGAAAACGATGCGCCCCGCCGCGTCACGGGCCGCCAATTTGCATCCGCTCCTGGCGGCCAACTGACAGCGTTGGGGAAGGCGCGCGGGGATCAAGTGGTTTGACCCTCACGCATTCATCTCATCAATAGTTTACCGGACTCCTCTTCCTATCATCCAATCTTCACCCGGTGGTGTGACGTCCCTCACTCCGAAAGGACTCACGTCTTCCGTAGGGACGGAGCGGAGTTTTTCAACTTGATGGTAAGCCATTGCCCGCTGAGTCATATTTTATCCCCTCTTCGTTCGCGCAACGAGGTGAGAGAATTAGGCTGCGAAATAAAGGATCGCAAATAACTTTTTTCTTCATCTATTACCCAATGGGAGACCCATATAATTCCTGTTTACATCTATATCAACATAATACCCCCAAGCCGTTGCAAATACACGTGGCACAGGGTGGTAGGTCATCAGCCATTCTAGATATATTCCCTCTATTTACTAATGCACCTGGCATCCTGCGATCCACCAAAAATCGCGTGGAAAGGGGACGTCCTGACACCAATCATGCAATATATCCACGTTTATTACCAGAATTATAAGCAGACATTACTCGTACATTGTAAGCAGGTATTCCTATGGCTACACAGAGAGGACAAGAATATGCATTTAAAGACGCCAGTCACACATTCCATTCATACACTTATTACCGGTTAGTATTCTATACATTCCAGACGGGCAAGTCACAAATAGATTGGACTTATATGCATTCGCCTACACCCCACCTGGCAAATGGGCGTTAGGGTGCCAGACTTGGAGAGTGTTTTGTGGGAATTTAATCTTCTGTGCCCCAATTTTCAATAGTGCGTATCCATTATTTTCTTAGGTGTTCCCCCATTTATTGCTAACACGAATAGTTTAGAACTGTTGTATCCGGGTATATATCCTTGATGATAAAACAATTTTTAACATTGTACGTTCGTGACTCTTACATTGAAATATTTCAAGTGCAACATACATATTTTAGGTTCACAACCATTTGAATTTTATATACTGAGATTTCAATAAGATGACTAAAATTATTCAAGTCAATTATACTTTTTAAAACCATGGCTTATGAGCTCGCGAAATAGGTTTATGCATGTTTACTCTTTTTCAGATAACAGAAAAACATTAATTTCCCGATTAATATTTATTGACGACCATGATTTCGCTATGTGGCTTCGTAAGGTGCTAGACAAGGCGAAACCATCGTCGTAAATAACTAGTAATTTTGGAATTGCTGTGTTTCTGTTATCTATTCAATGGAGTAATTTCAACGAGTAACGGGAAAAACAATTTCTGCCTTTGCACTAGCTAAACGTATGTATTACATTTAAAAATCTATACTCTTATTAAAACAACAATAGCCTTTCACTGTATGTAGGAGTAAATAAAATAAATTACGATAACGTTGTGGTTTTCAAAACCGAGAAGGTATCAGATGATCGTAACATATTTCAGAGAGAATTTCAAAAACTGTCAAAACTTAGTGTAAAAATTAAATAGATAAACTATTTCATGAATCATAGCTATTTTTCATCCAGGCATTAAAATTTAATATCTCTCTTTAAAAGAGTATAATTAATCTTGACCTGAACTTTTATTACTTTATTTCATCATCAACGGATATCACATCAAGGAAATGACCTCGAACACTAAATATGCATATTGGGAACCTTGATAGATATTCTACTTTTACATTTAACTCAGAATAGTAATTGCGACAAGCTTCATCCTATAATACTATATATCTTCTAACAAGAATATTGCTTTTTAACATGATACCGATCTGATTAATTTAAATAAATTGTGTATGAAAGTACATCTGCCACTTTGAATATGGGTGCTACCACAAATTTACATCTACAACTAAGTTTATTAGGAATCGATACCACATAATTTGTTAGAATAATTTTTAGAAATCTATCCTATTAATGAAATATAAAAGCATTAACGTATTTGTATAAATTTAAATTGCATTGGACTTCTACATGATCTGACAAATTTTTCTAACTTCTCAATCAAGCACCCTAAATGAAATTCATGGTCACAGTAACAATTTTGTTTTTTTTTAAGAACAAACAATTATCTTGGCTTCACAAATGGAGTCTAAGTGATATAGCAAATGGACAAGACATAAAACCTATTCTAAAACAGAATCAATTAGTGTAACGATTCCCACGAGTTTCTACGAGTCCATGTGCCCGATGGTCTCTTTAAAACTTATTAAAAGAATACTGAGATGCCAGAAATCTGGAAACCTACTCATATTCCGAATCTCTCCTTTTATCCATCATTAATTAATCTCCACCCCGGCTAATAATGAAATAAAAGCATGAAAAATATATCTTTCTTAGCAATTATTCTAGTCCTAGGTAGGATGTAGTGGAATGGGTTGCTGGAATCCGGCGTTGATAAACATAAACGTTCAAATATAAATGAATTGGCAAAGAACATGAAAATAATCATTTCCTGGTGGATAAATATTCTGGCTACAAATATATTTAAGAAACGTTACACTTTAGCAAAATAAAATATTTCTTATTCAATCCGTTTCGAACTTTGGTTTTATAATTAAGCATCTTAATCATAAAATATTTGACTTCCTCAAGGCATTTTAAGCTCATTATGCAACTGGCAAAAAGGTATTAAATAAAAGCCAATATTTATACTAAATGATTGGAATGTAAACAATATTTTTTAAAGCTCTTATACTGGTAGTGTTTCCTTAATATTTCATCACAATCCTGAATAAGGGATAATTTAGACTAATTTCAATCCGAAAAATTGGGCCATTGTATATTGCAATTTTAAGTATTACTTAATGTCAGGTTTAAAAATTTACCTATTTTTTTGTTTCAAGTGGCGAAAAAAATCTTCTCTTGCTCTGAGTAATTTAAATTAGATCATGGCTTGTCCCAAAGATGAAAAATATAATGCAGTTATATAATTTTAGTTCAAAACAATAATTTAATGCTTTTGGGTAGTAACAGTAAACTAGTAAATTGTTCGTGAAAATCATGTATACGCCGTCTATAATGCTTTTTGGTGGATCGGGTAGAGAGAACGGGAAAACAACATGAAATACACCAGATTAAACTGCAGCCCACTGAGATATATTGCCGTCGGAGTCCTTAACCACTTGACAGCGCCATTCTAGATAAGACCAAAATCAATTTATGCCGCTTTGGGAAGGCTGAGAGTGAGCTATTTTTGCAGAAACAAAACATGGGAAACAGGATTGAATCCCTTGTGGAATCAAATAGCTCTAAATTAGTACCGATTTTCATGTCAAGAGCATGCCGTATTCAGCCCATGATTTTTCATAAGGCACTCTGACTCTCTGTAACAATCAGGAAATGTTGATTGAAAGGGATCAAAGTGTTTTAAAAGGAGGTAATTAGTATTCTCTGACTTTCACGAAAATATTTTTTCCAGTCATAGGCCTAGGTATACGTATGACAATGATCCAAACGAAAAGAGTTTTAGTGATCACTTGGACTAGGAAAGAAAATCCGTAAGCTAGGAGGAAAAGAGAATTTTAAAGAAAATAATTGAAAATTTTGAGTTAAACTACAAGTACGGTAAACACCGCCATTTACAGTCACGCTTTTATATTAAGGCTATCAATTCAAGCGAAATGAACGAACATCTTTTTCCAATTTAGTGGAAGTCAAATCAATACCACTAAAAATAAATTAAGCAAATAAGATATATCTTAATTCTGGATGACCGAAGTAGATTTTTACTCTGAAAACGTAGTTAATTTTATTGAGATGTAAAATAACGAAATATCCGTACGGACAGTTTTTATTTAAACATATTTATAAGAAACGAACTAGCATTGAACAGTCATTGGCGAACTTAAGCCTAGTTCCTAAAGAATGCTTCATGCTGATTTGATTTGCGCTATCAACATCTCAACCAAACGCCACTGATATAATTTAAATTTAATAAAATAAATATTTAGTTACTAAGTAAGCTATTGATTTCAATGCTTTATTTCAATTTCAAGAAGAGAGAATTTAATAGAATTCAGTTTTTAGAAGTATGTTTGCATATGCAATTTTACCTATGGTAACATTTCTTTTTCTTACAAATAAAATCGAAATTAATACCTACCCCCAGTTATTATCCAATATATTTTCATAACCTGGCGATAGTTTTCTGTATATTCTTGCTTGCTTTTGACTATTATAAATAAGTTAATTTCCTTCGAAAATACTGCTTTTATTTAAATTTGTGTGAATTAAAATTATATATAATTTCAATTTCGACAGAGATACAATTATACCTTTATTTTAAGCGAGAAAAAAATTATGAGCTAAAAGCTGATTTTTATTCCAAAAATGATCGAATTGACCTTAATGTGTCATTAAATGTTAAATTTTAGCTCCACGTTTTCGTTTACTCCATTTTAAGAATAGAGTTAGGGTTACATTGGGAAAAATAATTGACTGAGCTCTCGTTAAATTGGATTCCAAAACGGACCGATATCTAAGAAAATGATTGAATGGATTGCTTTTTACCTTTGTACACCGGATTCTGTTTGTATTTTGCTGATTTCCCTCGTGTGATAGATGTGTCAGCATCAGATTAAAAAAAAATATTCAAGCAATAGTAGAAGGTCGATGTGTTCGATCACATCAACAAAGTTTTCACCGCTGGATTATATACTCCCTCACTCACATGCGATGAATCACAAAATGAACTCGTCCATCAGCATGTCGGAATTAATCCCGCTTTTGCCAGTTCTCCACGCTCATTATTCCTTGTCTCCGAGCGATCCATTGTTCCCTCGTTCCGCTCTCTTGCTCACCCAGTCTATTCCACTCCCAACCACACTTTCACACAGATTTCCTCTCATTCTTTTTTCCCTTTATCCCAAAACTTCTTTCCGTATAACTCCATCTTTGTCTTTTACATCAATAGTATATACCTTACGGCATATGCAGAACTTTGTTTTTGAGAAATTGTGGACGACAGTGCATGGTAACAACATTTATTTATGGAAAATATTTAGAGTGTTCATAACCATATATTATAAATTAACCTCTCGCAATGTACGATAAAGTAGAAAACCAAAATAACACATAATTTTTTCTGCAAAATTGTTTATGGTTTTTCTATTCACATGCTCACAACGCCCGATTTTGAATGAATTTTGAACATGTACATGAATATGAAACATATAGTTGAACATGAAAATGAATTTAAGACAACGTGCCTTTAACTATATTTTTTCAACAAGTCATAGGCTGTGGTATATGCTCAAAAGTTCTATTATAGCTAATATTAAGGAAAACCTAATTTTAAAAAATCTTCGTCCTGCCTCTCTTTAAATATGAGCACATGTAGGGATGGCAAAAAGACGGCGAAAAATATTTGATGAAGATTATAATTATCGTTTTGCCTGGCGGAGCAATAATAATAACATATTTTCCCTTATGCAAGACGTTCTTTTAAACAGTTGCCAATAGCAACAAGTTACCGTTTTTCTTGTCTCAACACCTTTATATCACTCGGCTACATCATATCTACCAGTATCTTTGCATATAATAGTTACATTTCAATAAAATAAATTATCCATGGAAATAGGAGTTTATGTGTTCAATTAGTTTTTCCTATTTAGCCGATATCCATGATATTTTTAAGAACTGCAAACATGAGTCATAAAAGCAGAATTTTTAGGCCACTACTTACGGCTGCTGTGCACGAAAGACGATTGCTTCCTATTATTCCCCAGGGGTTTCAGCTTAATTTGGTTTGCCTTAAAATTCGTTCGAAGTCGTGCATTGGTAGCTCCAATCTAATTAGATCGTTAGAAATTGGTTTAATCCATTTCATAGACAGTAGTAATCGACCGTAATTGGCATATCAAAGGAAACTTGGAGCAATGAAGTCTCCCCAGAAAGGCAAAGGAATTAAATCTATAGTTGGATGGCTCCGATCACAAAAGTGACAAGTTAATAACATGCAATATGGAATGAAATGGGTACCAATGTACACACACTTCAATGCCCTACTTATTTCAGAGACGATTAAAGAGAAAAATATAAAGTCCCATAGTTATCGCTGAAGCACAGGGCTGCTTCAATTTTACTTGGATTGCCCTCGTAAGTCGTGAAATATGTGAAATCGACCTTTTACAGCTAGAGGAGCCAATTAGATAACTGACTAAAACAAAACAGGCTGATAAGCGCGACGATGCATCGACACCGGAACATTCTCGTTGGGCACCCGTGTATCACCGGGAGTTCGTCCGGGACCGAGCGAACTAATCAATCTTCTCGGTCGATTGCCTAATTTCCCGGTATCGGCGAGTGAACCTTTCCGAAAAGCTGATTAAACCTGGAGAGCAAAGGAGGAGGAGCGGTAGCACCAGCGCAGGAGGTGATGTGCTCCCCTACCTCCCCCACTCACACACATCCTGGCGGCCCAAGATGCCCTCAGGAGGGTTGAGGTAAAGGAGTGGACAAGGGGGCGTCGGAGCGCGGGGCTCACGGGTTAGAGAGCCCTAATTCCCGCGTCGCTCTCTCTCACGGCACGCCGATTGCCGACGGCGAGGGAGGTCGAGGGCAGGAAGGTTGGGGTGGTGCGGAGGGAGGTTGGGGGATGCACCGCAAAAAAGGTAAATGAAGGGGAAAAAAATAAAGAGTTGGCTCAAAACGCGAACGAAACGCGTCAAATTAAACCTGCACGCGGGAGTGTAACGAGATTGCAGTGGTAAGCCCCGGAACGACTTAATCGCTTTACTTTCGCAATTTGCAAGGATTTGTGCTTTCCTCATAGAAAAACGGGCGGGGGGCGCGAAGGAAGAGAAAACTAGGAGCGTCAGTCTTGTGTGTGTCCCTACGTGAGTAGATCCCTAGAGTCACGGGGCGAAACACAGAGATAGATACGGAATGAATAAGGATTCTTAGATGGAAAATAGTCAGGTTATTGACTCGCTTAGACCGGTAGTGGCAGAAAAGAAATTGAGATCCCAGCAGAAAAGAAAGGAAATCCTTATTTGACACAGTTTGATATACGTACAGTGGTGCGAAGATTATTGAGGATACACATTCATAGTTATGGGCTAAACCTTTTTTTACCCATTCGGCAAATCCAAATTTCAATATAAAGTCGTCTGTTCTCGGGTTTATTCTAAAAAGACCCAACATGAATTCTGATATTCATTTAATTTGATCCAAACAGCCAGACATAGCTTTTAATATTTCATTTTTGGGAAGACGTCTTATAAAACTTTGGTAAATTCATTCAGACTTTCAGTAAAGAGAGATAGTTAATTCGGCGTCGTGTAACAATTTCTATTTTATCCACACTATACCTAGCCTAAGTTTAACGAGCTAGAGCTTTTTCAAATCTCTAATTAAACCATGCCTAAGTAAAATCAATGAATATGAAGTATAATTAGTCATATCCGAGAAAATTTTTATTTGATTTCAATGTGTATTTGTTTGATTATGTAAATATTATACATGCACACACACATATACGCATCTTTCTGTAGATGAAGGGATATCAGGATCAAATTAATATTCCATATTTATTGGCCCTTTCCCGTTCACCCGAAGAGAATTTTGAGTTTAGTTGGCTGAGCAGATACCGAATCTCGGTCGCTTCTCGAGCCCTCATATTCAGTTCATCAGCCGCTCTCTTATTCTCTATTGACTCTGTTTTAGCAGAAACCCCTGTCGCGCCGATTGGATAAGAGAACGCACTGAAATAAAACGAGAAGTGAAGAGAACTGGGAGGAGAGAGAGTGAGAATAAATGTTAACGAGGGACAGTGAGGGAATACCTATGGGGTTAGAAATGAAGTGGAAGATAACGGTTTGAAAATTAGACCGTGGAAATTAAGCTGAGGTGAATTAAGAACTACATATCTGGAGGAATGCCTTCTTTGGTGAGGATGATATTTAAATCTGCAGAAATATTGTACACACACATTGGGGCTTCTTTAATGATGACCGTTGTCTTAAGAATTGACACTGATATTCTGCTCGTTATAACTGATAAAAATGATATTTTTTCAAATGTTTGCAGCTGAAAAACGGATCCTGCTTTGTCTCATAAATAAAATGACACACAATCTCTGTTCAACAAAAGAGGAGACTGTTCGGATAAATATTTGACTTTATTAGTTACCCCTTAATCATGCTTACCACCTTCAAAACGCAGCACTTCCCTGTTAATACAACGTTCCCACATTTTTTTCAGCTTTCGGATGACGCCTAGAATGAACGCTTCCTTCGGGATAGCCTTCAAGTCGGAGGTACAATTTTGTAGAAAATCTTAAATATTTTCAAATAGACACCGCTACAAGGCGAATTTTAAGTTAAGGAAAAACTCCACTGGAGCAAGATCGTGAGTGTGGCGGCTGGGGGATCTCCGTTGTGCTGTTTTTGGCCAAAAACTTGGTAGCAATCAGTGATGTGAGCGCCTAGCGTTGTCGTGATGAAAGCACAAAGACTGGTTTTTCTACATTTGTAGTTTCTCCAGCAACATGACCTGTCTTAACTTTCTCGTAACCCCTAAATAGCATTACCGATTAACTGTTTATCCTTAGGGGACAGATTAATAATGAATAATCCATTGAATAAGGTCTTTGGAGCCGTCACTTTGTGGAAGCGATTTATACTGGAAAAAATGCTTTGTCCTTCAATACACGTTATATTATAATCCCTTCTTAATCGGCAGTTGAAGTTGAATCCTAATATGATAGACGAAGAAGTTGGCGGATGAGATACTGAAGATTAGCCGAATGTTAAAGGCTGAACCCTAAAGAAAGTAAAGTGCACTAATGGGTAGATATTCGTCTTTCTTTTGGGGTGAGATGAAGACTTTATAGTCTCTTCTACCACCTAACCCCTCGTAACACATTTACAAGATTAAATCTACATATAAATTTTACAAATGGGTATAAATTGCAATAAAGTTAACACATACAATATCTCAGGACTAACATACAAAGACATAGTATATCATTAACCTAGTTTAATTAACATCTGTAACAAAATATTTAAAATTTGCACGCATATTTATATAGATACACCAATTCATTCAAATAATATCGCTGGTTATATTTAGAAACGCCAATACAAAGTATGGTGCTCGAGCGAAAGAAAAAAAGGGAGATACGGGTAGAAAAAAAGATAAAAGTGAACAATTCATCTATTTAGGATTGCAAGTGTGGCAAATAGAAAACCAGAAGAACTACAATATAACAAATGGCGTTCAAAAAATAGGTATGTCCTGTGCTATGATAAACAATAGTTGTTTGAGATAGCGCAAATTTACAATTAGTAGACTACACGTTCGGAAATGCCACTGGTTGGAGAGAGCACAGAAGTGATCGCAGTTCTCAGGGGTAGGTAGGTAGGGCAAACTCTTTCAGAGAGACGGGAGTAATGAAAGCATAAAATCAGGATCCCTAGGGAATACTACTCGGGTTACAAGGGTTAAAATTTTAACAGGTAAATATACGGGGTTCCCTACAGAAGCTGCGAAGGAAACCAAATTAAAGCAATTTAGTGAAAATGAAAAGGTCGGATGAAAGAGGTGGCAATGTTGAGGGAGGGAAAATGAAAACGATAACTTATATCAGCAGTTAAAAAAACTAAAAAAGTATTAGCCCAAAAAGAGGGCACGCATTAATTACGAGAATATGAGAATGATTTTTTGACGCCGGGAAACATGCAAGTGTATGAATGCAATTGAAGGCCAAAAATTAGGCTTGGCCTTCAATGGTGGTCTTCAATTGTAATGTATAACCTGCCTATGGTATTAACTATCGAAATAGAGGAATACGCTACTTTTTTCCCTAAAATTTCATTTAATTACTTTTACTATATTTTCTTAATGTATTTCATCATTAAATTTACAAACAGAAAATTAACAAATTGTATACTTATATTTAAGAGTTTTTATCAGTTACTAAATTAATATTTTTTGGTAACAGTTACATGGGATTGAAGAATGAACTATAAAGGATAAATAATTGGTAAGAAATAAAAAATTATAGTAAAACTCACGTTAGCTAAAGAACATGACGCAGCAAAAATGACTACATTTGGCTTACTCTTGTTTGTATGATTCCTGATTGTATATACAAGCATTTAAGCTGCAGAATTTGGTGTTTTTTTGTTTTAAAAATACAGTCAAATAAAAGGACAACTCAATTCATGGCATGAGTTTTACTCAACATAAAGAGTCCTCATTAAAATGAATGGAATTAGTCGCAGTAATAAAAATCGTTATTCAAGTTCCAGTTACCAACATTTGGTAATATTCATACCCCAAGAGCGCAAGAGTGAATAATTATTTTATTTATCTCAAAAGGAGTTAGAAACCGAACTGAGGCAGAGGAGGGCCCGGAAGCAGTGGATAGAAGGAGAATGGGGGGATCAGGGGGGAAAAGAGGGGAAAAAGGGGAAAAGTATTCGAGGTGAGGGGTTTAGAGGGGTAGTGTTAGGCGCGGTGGGGTGGGAATGATATGTAAGTTGATGGGGGTAGAGAGGAATGAAATTATGAGTAAAAATGGGGCAATTAGTGTCTAATATTGATACCTAGGCGATTCCAGGAATCCAAGAGCCATATGAAAGTTAGATCTAGTGTTTTGAGTTTCAGTGGGGGGTCTGAGGGTGGGAGGGATGCTAAGATGGATACTTTAAAGCATTTGTCAAAGGGAGTGTTGTGTTCGGAGGCATGTTTGGGGATTGGGAGCATACCAATGGAGGAATTGTTACATGAGGTTCGATGATTATTAGCTCTAATATTAAGGGGTGTGGTACACTGTCCAACATAAAAGGCAGGGCCAAGTTGGCACTTGAGTAGGCATACAACATTGCTGGAGGTACACGAGAAGTAGGGAATTGGTGGGAGAGAGTTAAAGAGCAGGTGGGAGAGGGATGGGATTCTGGTTTGGAAAATTGGACATGTTTTGCATCTAGGTTTATTGCAGGGTCTGGGAGTGATTTTGGAAAGGGGATCGCTAGGATTTAAAAGGTGCATTGGTAGATTTTAAAAGATCTGATAGATTGGCGGGGCGTTTGAAGGTGACAGAGGAGCATTTGGGGAAAAGGTTGGTGGTGGAATTGTGGTTTTTGAGGATATGGTAGAGGTCTTTTAGGATAAAACGCAGAGATTCTAGGCCAGGGAGATACGTGGTACAAATTGAAAGAGGGTGGTTTTTCACGGTGGTGGAAGGACTGGGAGTGTAAGTATGTCTTCAGATCCACTTATTCAGGAGGGATTCAGGATAATCTCGTTTGAGGAGGGAATGCTGTAAATTTAAGAAGAAATTGTCTAGGGAGTCGGGGTCATTGCAAATTCTGTGTCCCCTTATTGGCAGGGAATAAGGAATGGAGCGTTTGGTGTGATATGGGTGACAACTGTATTATATATAAATATATATGTTGTATATATATATGTATATATATATACGTATATAGTATATTATATTAATATAATATTAATTTATATTCCGTATATATATATATATACGGAATATAAATATAATATATATATATATATATATACGGAAGGGTTGCTTTAACCATAAACACAGTAATCAACCCGAAGGTCGGTTTAGTAGGTGATGGTAGAGCTCACCCATGTACCAAGCCCGACGGCGTGTGAATATTCACACATCAGGGTAGGGGGGCCAGTTCCTTTCCCTGTGCCGGTTATGGTTTCCCAGGAAGATCTGGTACCCGAAAAATCAACTAGCTTGGGTGGAGCTGCAGGTGCCCAAAGTGCCTTGCCCGGGAATCGAACCCGGGACCCTCTGGTCAGCAGTCCAACGCTCTACCCGCTAGACCACCGCGACCCGCAAGGTTGCTTTATATTTATATAATGTAAATGGACTAAGGTGGTTGCACCACCGAAAATTTGAGAACCAGTGAGTCCCTCTTTTATGTGTTTCAGTTTCTGTGTTTGTGTCGACTAGTTAGTCCATTAACATTAGAGGGAGGAGGGAGACTAGATTATTCGTGCAGAAAATACAAATATCAAATTGAAGAGTAGTCTAGGGAATGTCTGAGGCGCATTAAGAATTGAGCAATTAAGAAATAAAAAGATTGAAAAGAGGTAAAGGTAAAATAAGAATACAGGAAACTGCTTGGCTAAAACGCCAGGTGTCCCTATTTTAAGAGCTCACAAAATTTTAGATTTTTAAACACCGAGCGAACCTCCAATGCCCTACGCAAACGGCAGGTAACGATTAACATCTTCACTTTTTTGGCAAACACTCGGCAAAATGTAGACAGAAAAAGCATTGAGTCTTTAGAATAATGAAAGACTTGATTATTTCAGTACCTTAAAAACTTTCAAAAAAATTATGCTGGTAAAAGTCTTAAGTTAAGGCAAAATATTCAAGTGGAAATTCGGCATAATTTCGACTTCCGACGCAAACACCTCTCGAGCTTGCGTAAAAGTACGTGCTCACGACCTAAATTACTCTGACTACTCATGCGTAGTACACTGCAGGGGCGAGCAAATTTTTTTTTATATGCCTCCAAAACCAGCTCTCCATCCGCTCCCATAAAAACGAAGGCGCCCCTTTTTAAGACAGGAAAACCTTTTAAAATTCATGGCACTGCTAATTTACCAGGCAAGGCCCGGCCGTTAAATGGAGACGCAGCGACTCAGGCCCTCCGTAAAATCATTTGCTCCCTCCAGATTCTCCTACATTCCCACCCTCTCACCCCCTCTTTCACCAAACTCCCTTCCCTACCGTAGCTTTTCGCACCACTGACTCACGAGGAACCATTTAAAGAGATCGGACCGTGGCTGCAACTTTTGAGGAAGCTCTCGCGGTTACCCGGAAGGCCCGTTAAAAAGAATGCTTCGTTTTTAGTACTCGTGGTAATTGTGGCCCGTTTACCTCAAGAATTTCACGTCATGAACATTATCATTTCGCCCCGCATAGGACGAGGGAGGTGCGGGATTCTGAGTGATGTGCACGAGCTTTGCTATCTTAATGCTGCGGTTGACCTTCTGGTCAAATGAGTAATTTGTTGTTACGGAACGTGCGTATGCATTCCTGGATACTTCATAGATAACGATGACGTAGAAATGATGCAACTTATAAATTTTAAGACGGGGAAAGACGAAGAGAAATTATAAAAATGGGTACGTCGTAATTTTCAGAAAGACTCTTTTTAACATTTCTGAATATCCTACTACGCATCCTGGTATTCTTGGAATGTACATAGTTTCTTATATCTGAACCGGTTACTTATTGATTCCGCAAAAATAAAAGTATTTTTTTAAATATAGTATATTATTTATAAATGTTTTCATAGTTTATATTATTTACTCTGTTTTTTGCTGACGTGCTTTTTGCTCTGTTTACTGCTGTTTTTTACTCTGTTTTTTCAACTTTAATACAAAACAAAATTAAGCATATTATCCAGACATGTGTTCTTTTCACTAAACGAACATGCCTTTCCTTATGAGAATCATATGTTAGAACCTACAATTAGACTATATTTCATGATACCAATTAACGTTCAGAATAAACTGCTTTTTCCATATTGACTTCCGGGTGTTGCTATTATTTAAACTTGGCATCCATTCATATAATATATAATATCCATTCATATAAGTTACTGTTAAATTATCCTCAACTGTTAATTATTCTTTTACATTCATTATTCCATTTAAAATTAAGTTAACATTAAGAGTTATTACTGCTTGATACACTTTGTAAAAGCTACACTTTTAAACCCTGACAATTTGTTCGAATCAATAAATTTCCGGCTCAACAATCGTATATACATCATAGTAAATGTAACCCTATATCACAAGGTTAAGCTTTCCAAAAAAGAAAACTAGCCAAAGGTAATTAGAGAACTCTTAACCAATCCAGAAGGGGCACATCGCTTTTATACACGCGGCTGCGAATGACCAGGATAATGGGGGCCTCTGTATTTACCATGCTAAAAGGCTGAAGTACATAGATGATTTGCTGTGCAATGGGTTCTGGAGACGGAGAGAGGGTATGGCTAGTGACGACGGAGGTGATTCCTCCTGTGAAATGACGGAACAGAGTACAGAGTTAAGGAGAAGGGGCTGACTCGAAGAATGAAATGAAAAGAGTTATATAACTGAGGGTTGAGGAAAGAAGGGCGAGGTTGACTAAGAATATGGTAAAAGGGTGAGTGGGTGGTTGAGAGAGGAGAGAGAGGGGACGGGAGAAAAGTCGGGGTTGGAGAAGCCTTGGGAGTAGGGTCTAGGGCAATCGCGTGTATATTAAACGTCATCCCCTCTCTTCCATAGGCCGTCATCTCCTCTCACTACTCTTACCCTCTCAATCCCACCCCCAAGCGGTCCCTTCTCTATCACCAGCCCCACTTCCATTTTTACGCCTTAATTATGTAACTTTTCCGGCCGCATCCCCTCACGCGATACGCCGGACTACTCGCTCCTATCCCACTTAAACCTAACTCTCACTTCCGCCAAATCTTTTATCCCATTCCCCATTCCCCCTCTCTCTCCCTCTCACTCAAACATTAGCCTTCCCTCTCCTGTATGTTCCTTTACTTCCACCAATCCACCCATTTCGCCCGCCTATTTTAATTTTCTTCCCCTATCAGTACTAGTGGGTAACTATATTTATTCTCAATCCTCCAGTGGTGTGGAATCATGGTTGATCCCAAGGTTTTGGCTTTTGACCATAAAATCATGGGTTACTTTCGATGCACTTAGGCACTCAAATCTAAATTTCAAGCTGTCTGATTTTATAGGAACCAGAACGTTGTGGCAGCCTCTTGTGTCAAATGACGGGAGGAGATTTTCTCCTGCAAGTACTCTAAATCTTCCATTTGCACACGCAGTACCGAATGAGTATGTCGGCAAACATCCTGAAGATTGAAGACTGCTGTTTTTTTAACAAGAAATTTGATTTCAAGGCTTACTAAGAATCCCTGCAATTCCACCAAACATTGTCCTTAGTTCTTTGTTCACTACCTTTTCGGTGGCATCGCATCGACTGATGGAAGGTCGTTTTATAAATTTCTCGAATCTTTTGGCTTTAGCCAGACGTAAACTTATTTCGGAGAATAAACGTAACATCTTCGAGGCGTTAATAGACGATTGAACGGTTATAATTCTGTGAATATATCAAATTATTTAGAAGACGCATACATATTTGCCGACCTATGTTCATTAGGTGGTTATTCATTTGTCATCATTGCTCCAATTTAAACTAAATTGGAAAATTTTAAATAAGCAAATACAATGTTTATAGAAGGCTTTTAATGAGTATTTCTTAGGATCCCTTCGGAAATAAAAAATGCGATTTTGATTGCTATAGGGAAGCTAAAGTTAACTTCATCTTCAACATGAATTAACACAATCATTTCATCTATTGATTACATATTCAATATTTACACTAAATGCCAATCTTTAAATAATGAGTGTTCATTTGTCTTACTCCAAACATGTACGGGCACTAACGATAATGATTTCGGTGTATTGAAACTAAATAGATTTAAAAACGTGCTTTGGCATGAAAAATAACTGCAAGCAACGGCCTTAATACACGAAAATTATCTGAAAAGAAATGCAATGGTAAAAAATCACATGACTAAGATCCTTCGACAGCGAATGTTTTATTAACGTGTTGACCTAAAATTTCGACAATTATATCGTAGTCCCAGGAAGCTCTTGAAATTTGGCATTCGGACACACCAGGGTATTAAGGGTAATTATTTGTAATTTTCAAGCGTTTTTTATTTTGTATAATATTTAATCTGGTTCTTTTTCTATTCACACGTAATTATTAACTAGTTATTCACCGCCATATTAGGTTAAAACTAAGGGAAAACTAGCGAAGCATAATGAGAAGAGTCACATTTTTATACGCTTTATTTCTACAGTTAAAGTTAGTAAATTGATGCATTCATTTTACATGGTAGCTCACCAATTAAAATTTCTTGTTTACGCTCCGCAGTGGTGTAAAACGAGTATGTTGTTTATCTAATACCACTACGGTCCATTTATGAATAACAAAAGAATGGACTCTGGAATATGAATACATTTCCATATGCATGGACCACAAACCTACCTCGACGGCGTCTGCCTAAATATTAAACACTACTGGTGATAAATTTTGACTTTTAAATATTTTATATGCAAGGCTAACAGAAGGCTTCTTGATTGCTGAAAAGCCGCAATTTATAGGTGCTAACATGATTTAGCATTAAATCAATTTAAAATAAAACTAATTTTTATTTCATAAATTCAAATATTCTCTCTTGAATCTTTCCAAGCAGGGGCAATGGGTATTAATTGAAAGCCACTCGATGCGGATAGTAGTTTAATTAAATCCTCCTTAACGGTTCGTATAAGGTACGAGAGGAAACAAAATTTTTAACAAAAGTGTTAACATGTTCCACTACAAATTCATCAGCATGGTGTAGAGCAGTATATAAAAAGGGTTAAATAAAAATTGATGAAAATTAATTAATTTATTTTAGTTTTTCGTTGTTTTCCGCTGCGTGCTGTAAACCCGTCGGGCTTCACGCCAGAACGAATCAACCGTGATATCAGATGGTTCTGAAAATCTATCTGAAGTTCTCAATTTTAGACCCCTTAATTCTATCATTTCGCAACCTAACAAAAATTAAAAGGACGAAGTAGTTAGGTTGTACAAATTTTAAAGTCTGTGATAGTTCGATGGCGAACCACAGTGTTAAAAGACAATCGACTTAAAAAAACCCAGTCGATGGCAAAAGCATTGGAAAAAAAGATGTTGTAAATTCATTCTAAAGGAGTCATCCAGACCAACGTTGATAATATCAAAATCAGAGATATGAACTCAAGAGAGATCTACGAGGAAGATTGCATTTCTTCGTGTTAAGCCCTGATTCCGATTCACGTGTGATGCTAAGAGGTTATAGTCATCCCGTATAAGGGAGGAGAACTCCCCACGTGGGTACACTAAAATGTCGGGTGCGTATGTGCCTTGGAAGGAAACATTCGAGGCATCCACGAGATAGGAAATATTTTTGGAAGATGAAAAATAATTGAGCGTAGCAAGGAGGAGGGTCGCTCCTGGGGTGGTGGTACCATTTGAATTTATCCTGGAAGTCGGGCTGATCCTCTTTCCCGAGCGCACCGCCCGCGCGGCACCGTCCCTTCAGGAATCTTCTCCACGGACTCCCTTGAGCGCCTTCCCTGTTCCTTGGGCCTTCTTCCAACGCGGGAGATTAATTAATTGCATTCCTTGGCGTTCTGTGACGGCATGCGGGGGAGCAGGAGGCAGGGAAGTGGGGAACAAAGGGGGAAACATGGTGGCACGGACCGCTCAATCCACTCCTCCAAGGTGATCCCTTCCTCCACCTACTCTCCACCGGCGATTTCATCTTCTCCCCTCCCAATTCCTCTTTGAAGCGCTAACCCAACCCCGTGGCCATTTAATCTCTTCGCCACTCTCCCTAGTGGAATGCACTCCGCTCATTGGGTCTCGAAAACCACCCCACTGCACCCGTACATGCTTACCATTTTTCTCCGAGACCTTTCGCGCTCGCAGGTCCCTCTCTTCCCTACATACAAGTCTCTCTCTCCTCAGAGTATTCTTTCCCTAATGTCTTCCTACGAGCTCTCAATGGGCTGAAATTTATTGTTGTCTGAAACTGAAAAATATTTGTTGTCTCCAGGATTTGAACCCGGACCTTCGCGGTGGATTACTCCTTAAAGGAGGAAGCATGTACATTAGCCTCCGCTCCATCCCGATCCCCCTTCTGAAACGCATCCGTCATTCATGAATTCTTCAAATTACAATTTGGTCACGGAGCAGTTTTTTTCTGAAATTTGAATCTTATCATGGTTACTTTCAAAAAAGTTCTTTTAATTTTCATTTGTAATCAGTAGTCATGCTTCACGTTTCTTACGCATCGAGCATAAAAAGGGCTCTAATGTCCTGGGAAGTGCATCTTTATCCATTGTCTCTGGTAAACTTCGTAGCCGAAATGGTGCAATATCCTTTGGAGAAAGATTTTAACAAAAAGGCTGGACTATTTCACAAAATGGTAGTTTTACTTACATCGTGACCTTATTCATTTATTTAATTCGGGTATTTGTACTAAGGTTGAAATTTATTGGACCATCTTTTAGTGAAATCGTTGTCTAAGAAGAGTATTTTACTAGCGCCAACTCGGATACATATAATATCTTTGTCGCGAGATTTTCTCCAGCAATTAGAAAGTGTATTCAAAGAAAATAATTGAGACGAATACCAACGGCTATTCAGTCAGATGAAATCTCTCTACCGCGCGGCTGATCCAGTCTCCATGCTTAGGCAACTGGATTAGCGTACATAAGGGACATTTGGCCAGGGATTTTCGATTTTAGCCCACTTAAGCGGATGTTCTTCACTTCCCATTTTCTCTCTCACTAGTCCCCATCTCAATAACCTACCCCTCCCCGTGCACTCATATAACACAAGACACTCGTCCTCCCTTTAGAACTCGTAACTTCGCTCGAGAGCGCGTTGGCATTCTGCGGGTTCATCTCCCCTCACGCTTCCACAAGTGCCACTTTGGCCATCTTATCTTGGTGTCCAAGGAGGCGTGGGAATGGGGGAGTTTGGGCGTGCTCTCTGGGCACTCGAGACGCCTTCACCCGCCCTCGACTCTTCCCTCACCCCCTCTCGGGGCCGCTGCCCCGAGGATCCGGTACCCTGGGTTAAAATACATGACGGGACCTTTTGTCTCGAGTCCTCCTTTCCTCTCTCCTCCTTGCCCTCCCGCTCAACTCACTCAGCTCACGGCGTCCTACTCTGCGGTTTCAAGCGCGTCAAGTTGCCGCCTTACTTTCCTCCACCCACCGCCAGCCCATCGCCGCCATAAGTGCTTAAAGACTCCCACTTTTGCGGAGACGGACGAGGGAGTTGATGAACTCGATTGGGGACCTGGCGGAATTCATGTTGCCGCAGGTTGCCTTCAAATTTGTGGGCCAAAAGCTCATTTCCACAACGTTGCCAATTGATGGTTATATCCTACGAATTTTAATGACACTTGACTCGGAGACAAAATATTTGAAACCATAATTTCTGAAATTGTACTGACTGATTTTTAATCGCGTCCTGCTACACACTCTATTAGCGGGCTGCAGAGTTTCAAGTGGAAATGTGGTAGAAAACGAGGTGGAAAGGCAAAATTTGTTTATGTGAGTCTGTCACCTAAGTTGATATTGTATTCATCATGTACCTATAGTAAAACCACCACCTATTATTTAAATTATTGGCAAAGTAACCAGTAACGTTATTCAGCGATTCCAGGATATTTGCAATAAAACGGACATAAAACTTTTTCAATTCAATTTTAACCATAGAATTGCGTGTCACCAATTAGTGGAGTCACAAATAATGATAAACGTACATGATGATCGTTACTTCCTTTGATGGATAAATAAAAATTTTCTTTGCGAAATATTATGAAAATATCTTCATGATAATATGGCATAATAATAACCGAAGCCTGAAACAATCACAAAAAATTGCACAGATTCTCAACATAAATTCATCATTCTTACTAAATTTACACGTTTTTGGAATGCTTATGGGACACAATAGTCAATTCAGAAAGTATTTTATGCGAGTTTTACAATTTGCATAACTTCTGAAACCCTCCCCTCTCATTAAATCTACAGACTATAATTAGCAGTCTACTTATTATATTAACCTACTAATAAATAGCCGAAATCATAGTGGAGTATTTGACACATACACATATATGTTTAGCACAAAATGAAGACGGCAAATAATACAAGTATCTTTAAAATATTAAATAACAATGAAGAAAAAAGAATTTGCTAGTGTACACTCGCATTTTGTAGTCGATGATTTTTTCAATACACTGCTTCCAGGAGAATTATAAAAAAAATCCAGGCAAAATTTGGCCGGCTTCAAACGTAAGGATAGGCATATACGCAGAGCATAAAATTCGTATTACAAAGTGTAAACTTCGAACTATCCAATGAAAGAACATATTTGAATTCATTTTCCAGCGGTAAATTGATATAAAAATATACAACGACTACATTTGGAAAAGAAATTAAAATTACTTTGTATGTTCCACTAATAAAGAAGTATTTTTTCCGCCCATGTTTCTCAAATGTATATCATCTTCAGGTCGTCTAACCTTAATTGGATTTTTTCAGTAATTTCATTTATATTCATTAATTATGAGAATTTTTCACAAACAAAAGCCTGAGATCGTGTGAGCCACACGAACAGACGGTACATGCGCCTAGCTGGAGTTCTTCCAAAATGGATTGACGCAACAGTTTCACCTCAATTTATACCCCTCCGACCGATGAATTCTTATTTTTTAATTTAAAAATATTAAGAAACCTTTTAGTAATACTTTTTGTATGTCTAATGCCTATTAAAAGTTTGTAAAAACTATTTACAAGTAGCATTCATCTCCATCTTAATCCAGTATATTTATTTATGGACTATTTCTCGTCTATATACATCCCTGTCTTCCACGACAATCCCCGTCAATTCCACGAGATTCTTCTAATTTATATCAAAATATACTAATAAATGCATCCACTTAAGTCACTGAGCTGATTTCATTGCCACTATTACCTTCACTTGGCCTGACCGCGGGAACTGTTTTGTAATGGCCAAAAGCTTTGATATTTTAGCATGTGTACGAGATGTTTATTTGATAAAAAAAGAATTCGTACTTCACACAAATTTCTCATAATGGCTAGCAATGAATAGGTTAAAGAGGTCACAAAAGGAGTTGTGTTTGATTAAGAAGATTTTGGGCCAATTAATTAGTCTCATAAAAACCCAAGAACTTATTTGATTCCCTTATCTATATATATTGCCTGATAAAAATAAAAAAAATGAATGGAAAAAACAACCTGGACATTTTTGTAGGTGTTCGTTGACAAATTTTAATTTCTTTCAATATTGCCTTACCACATCGATTAACTTAAGTGAGCTTCATTCGTCCAAAACCCAGTCTATGTCAGGACACCCAGATGTAAAATGGTAACCTCTTTTGGATTACATAAAATGATCCATGTTTACACAATGTTGGAGATCATTTCTTATGGCAATATTGATCTTGAAGGGAATCCATCCCATCCAATTTACAAACTCCCAACGTCACCATATCTTTTGTTTGATTGACAAACTTTCGTCCCATTCCAGGAACTCATCCACCGCAAAAGCACCTTTTCAAGTCCACTTACCAAAATCACCGGCCATCCAGTATTACGCAAATAGCTTCTCTGAAGTTGTCTTCCTCTTTTGGTACCCTTCAAAATTTCCCTCGGGCCCAAGTTACCCTTAGAGTGCTCTGATTTCCCTTTTCTTCCCCAGAGATTAATCAGTTCTCCAGCGTGGCGTCAGTTTTTTAGAAATATGACAACGCTGCTCAATAACAAGAACTTTTGATATACGACAACGTATTTGCTCACTTATAAACGCTCCTAGTTTGCGAAAAAATCACTAATTGCATTGAAAAATGATAATTGCATATATCACACGCTAATTGGATGAGGATATTCGATATTTAGAAATATTCTTCGATATTTTATCATAAATGTCATTGGGGCCATTTATACCCAGATAAATGACATTTTAACGATAAAAATTCTTATGAATAATGTTACCATTTATTCCAGCTATGTACCAACTTCAAGTGATATCAAAGTAAGAAACTATATCATGTACATGGAAGTCATTCAGCTATTTCCTCTGACATCAAAGTACTCCTGTAACGAGTAAATTATGACAAAATTGCCACATTCCAGTTTAAAATGTTTTTCAACTTTCGTATGTATATTTTTGTGGCTATTAGAGATAAATATTTCTGATAAATTTTCTACATAGTTTTTTTTATATGTTGCCTTATGAATATATAGCTACTTAAAACAGCTTAATGCCTTACCAGCCTTAATACCTTACCAGCCACTTATTAAAGTGCTGACATTTCCTAAAATCTCTTATATCAACGCAATTGCAAAAATCAATCCTGATTTCCTGCAATTTTTTCTTTCTCCTAATGTTTCCCTCTTTTGTACTCATCTTTTTTTTAATAATTTAGCTGAATTGTTAATGGTTCCATAGTCCTTCAATGGATAGCACAATCCTTTTATTTCTAGTACTTTTTAGATTATCATTTGTTTTATTTTCAGAGTTCTCCAACAGGCTGCAATATCTTTTGTAGAATCCTGTATTTCAGTCGTCATTCCCTTCAATTTTTCTTTGATCGATCTTGTTTTGGTACCATGCTTCACTTATTGTTCCAATTACTATTCGTAGGTCATTCTTCACTGATTCATTAAATAATTCTAAATTTGGTCATTTATTTTTTTAGGTTATAGGATGAAAGATTATAGGTATTTCAGTGATGCTAAATTTTTAAAAAATGTTCTTGCATCTACATCCACTTAATTTCAATATCCCGCGAGCACCACATGGGTTTATGGTGGTGCCTTTTATAACCCTTGCCATATATCCAAAGTTATGAGTTTGTAAAGGAATATGCATATGTTTGTCCAAATACAAGAATAATCTCACACTTAAATGCCTAAATTAATTGACTAAATCATTAAATGTTGATATTTCGTAAATACAGGTATATTCGAGTGCCTGGATTCAGATTTGTAATGATAACGTGCGAGGGAATAACATGTGTATGCGTGCGATAATACTGTCTCTATTTATTTTCTTTATCGCCATTGTTAAATCTACCCATATACTCGTAATTTAGTGCCCTATTACGAGTTATTCCTTCAGTGTCAGAAGCCACCTTGGGTTTCTTGTACCTTCCTAAAAGTCGAATATTTTTCTGCACTCTTGAGTGAATCAAGAGGTTCCCAAACTAATTATTCCTATATATATATATATATATATATATATATATATATATATATATATATATATATATATATACCCGTTAAGTTTTCGCCCATCTCGCAGCAATTTTGATCAACTCTAGTGGATTTTCTCTTAAATTTTTTAATAACTTAATTAACGTTCTCTCATGGATTCCATACACCAACTTTACAGAACGGAGGGCACTGGCTTCCAACTGCACCTAATTCAATATCCTAGAAACCTTTTGTATTTTTTAATTATTTCCAAAATTTTTCATTTAATTAGACTGATGCAATATGGCACATTATTTTGCAATCTTACATCTGTATCTTTTTAAAGAGTGGTTTTATATAACTTTTTCACACAGATTTTGATTGCTTAGAGAAACAAAAAATATTTTCGTAATCAATTTTCGCCATTGATTTCGCCAAATTCCATAACAATGGACCTGTTCTTCTGTGGCAAGTGTTCAATTAGCCACATTTACATCTACGCAATATCTCGAAAACTTCCACTAGAGTTTGTGGCGGGGGGTGCAAGGAGACCCCCAGTAAAACAGAACAAAACCACATGCACTACTATTCACCTAAAAGATGCATTACTACATATTCACATCCACAGAGACGTATATATAATGCAAATACCCATTTTAATTTAGACGCATGGATACCATACACATATACTAGCAACTAATATATAATTTTTATGCACATACCAATATACAATATATTACCACATTATACCCCGCAAGCCACCGAAAGGGCATGGGGCGGGGGGTGATAGGTTACCACAAGTAAAATGGAGCAAAATCATACGCAAAAATCAACCCATACATGCAAACCTATACCCAAAGTGGCGTGTATGTACATTCATTCAAAAACTGTTAAACTTACACGCATGTAAATGCATATACCATAAACTGACAATTCCACCTTAGTTTGAATTAAAAAAAAACAATAATATTCGAGCTAAAATTTGACAAGTAAGAAGCGATATCCACGTAGTATTTAATCTTAACCGCGATTGTAACTCGAATGTATTTACTAATGTCGTTGTGACTTTGATTTCTTACTAATTTGATTCCTGATTGTTACGGAATTATAATTCGTTTAACTCCTAAGACTCATTTTCTCAAAGGATCGACTGCAACGTCTTTTGATTGTGGCTGTTATTTTTTCAGGAATGCTTATTCTTTGGGTTCACTCGCTTATTTATCATGATAATCTCTACACCTCGAGTTAAACTTACCACCCGTAACTTGGTGGAGTCAGTCAATGTCAAAAGGCTAAGCCGCGAAACCCAATTAATACATTATTCAATTGTTGATTATACATAAGCGAATTTTTATAGACAAAATGCATTATATTTACACCAGCTACTTTTATCAGTATACTAGTTTCCATTATATATAACACATTTAACCATTCAAATTCATATAATTTTTTTGTAAATGCTTACGATACAATTCTCTCACTAACCCCTTGAAATGGATCTCTCTTTTTATAACTCCAAGACATGTTCCTCTGCTCCTAAACTTAAAGTTTTGGAAAAAAATTAGTCAATGAAAAAAATACAAACCAAGGTAGCCCCAAAAACATCTTGAAATACACTTAAAAGCGAATTTAGAAAAGTCCGCGTTGAAAGGGGTCGTTTCCCCACCAGGAGAGTTTCCATCCGAGGGGATATCTTTCCATTGAAACAGCTCCCTAACCAGCGGAGATGGCAATTAAACAATTCACTTAGATTACAAGAATTTCATTACTGATGATTCCATTAACCGAAGGATGAGACAGCAGAGACGTGATAAGACTTTTTTCCTTTTCCCAATATTTATTTTGACACCATAGCATAAAATCCAGAGGCGAGTGACTGAAGGGATTCAAACAAACCAATTTCCGGGTTTCTTCAAGATGTGAAGCGACAATTTAAGACCTTCCTTTCTCTACGATTTATAAACCCAACCTTAGAGGGAATAGAGATGTAAGGGGGGAGGAGAAGGAAGAAGACGCACTTTAATTTAAAAAAACGGCCGTGCGAGCGGAAGAACCACCCTCTCTTTTTCAACCGCCATACCATCCCCTCACCCTCCACGTTATGTGGCAACGCACCCACCATTTGAAATATCCTTTTACTCCTCTCTTCCAATCTTTTTTTCACCTTTCATACCTTTAATTATTCTCTCCCACTCCTCACTTCTTCTCCGCAGTTGACTTATCCTTCCACTCTTACCTCCCATTCAACCCTTTCATCATTCCCTTCCTTTCCCCCACCTACCTACTCCATTTTAATTCTTCCCCTTTTTTTGCCAATTCGTTTTGGTGAACGTGTATTTCATCATTTGACTTCCACTTCAGTCTTCTTTTCACTCTACTTGAGACTTTAACCTTTTGGGTCTCCATTTGCACCCCCGGTTAAGAGATTGCGTTGGCGTGGAATTATTTTTTGCATGCCCACGCGTCGAACTCGTGGTAATGATGTGGCTCGTTTGGTAAGCGGACCGCTACGATTACGTCTTGAGGGAACATTTATACGACCTTTCGACAAGTGAGGTTCTATATTTCTGCCAACATTTTTCACCGCCGCGTCGTCTACGGATGGACGGGTATATCTCGACACTCTGGAAGATAAGAAGATAATGTATCGGTGCCCCGATTGAACAGAGTTTACTTGGAGGCTCATGAATATGCCGATATACTCAAAATACTTAGAAATATTTCCCTGTGAAGGATGAAACATTTACACAAATCTCTTAACCAATTTCTGACTTCTACTAATGTACTCACGACGTTTCAGTAACTAACAGGGGGTTGCATTTCCCTTCTTGCATACTTGGATGGACACTTTAGGTGATGAACAGGAAGTAATTTTATTATCAGATATAATATCAATGAAAATTATAACTAGAAATTTTCCCTTATTAAACTCACAAGGGTGGTCTGAAAAGTTTCCGACCTAACAAATATACAAGAACTTTTTTCTGAAATTTCGCAGTTAGTAGTACTTAGCTCAATATGTAAACACGGTGCAATTTAGCCTAAGCGTGTTTTAACCAAATATGTTTAAGTAAATACGTCAGGTAATTACTAAAAATTGAATGTGAATTGAAAAAAATGAACGGGAGACAAATCATTTGGAGAGAATAAAAGGCATTCAGACACATTGTTTTGAAAGTACTTAATACTCCATTCATGATTTTATGCATTTTTAAAATTTCCACAATTTCCTATTTAAAAACATTGACATTGATGTCACTATTAAATATTATTACCAATGTGAAGAATATCTCAGTGAGCTCATATATATATACAAAAAATAACGGAAGAGGGATGAAGAAACGTCGCCCTCAAGATAAGGACTCCTGGCCGCTATCTCTGGATTTACCCCTTAGAGGTTTTCCATTCACTCTAAGAAAATTTCATCTTTCACTCCTCTTGTTGCCTGAGTTCACTAGGGTATTTATCACTTTGATAATTGCTTTCTATGATGAAAACACCGTCGGTGTCCTTCAATAGTTAAATTGGGCCATTTTACATCTCTTCTACTTTGACTTAAAACATGAGTTATCAGGGTTCAAATTATGGCCCAATCAAATTTCTATTTTTGGTGAAATGCACAAAAATTACAAACGCCACTTCATCTGAATTATTACAAAAATCTACGTTGATATTACATTTTGGAAGCTTGAATAGAGCATTTTTTAAGCCATATGGTGCATTTTTCTCCTGGTAGGGTCACCCATGCCAGATAGGTCGAAGGTTAGGAGCCAGACGAAAGGTAGTCCACGCAGCGTCGGTTCCTCAGTGAGGCGGCTGCAAAGGCGTCTGACCCCAGTGGGGCGGCCATTAAGTGATGGTGTCACATTAAAAACACTATTGAGGACCACCACAATTATCATTCCCAAGAAAATATGATGGACGCAAAACAGAAATTGAGTCCTGGCAACTGCGGGACTCGGCCCAAGGGGCCGTGTGTCGTGCCCGGCAGCGGAGGAGGCAAGGCTTCCGCGGTCGTCATCCGACGAGATCCTAGCGTGGGAGAAATAACAGCAGCAGGACAGAAGACGCAGAAGAAGACGAAAGTAGTTAGAATAGGAACATGGAACGTCAGGACAGGAAAATTAGAAAATATTAAGCGAGAGATGGAAAGAGGTAATATGGATGTTTTAGGTCTCTGCGAGGTGAGATGGAAGGATAGCTGGGATTACTGGAGTGAATTTTATAGTGATATACAGCGGCGGGGACGAAATCCAACGAGGGGTTGCCGTAATATTAAATAAAGGGGTAGGAAGAAGCGTAGTCAACATAGAGCAGGCAAAAGATAGAATTTTACTCGTCGAGATTAAAGCAGAGCCGACGAACTTGGTCATTGTTCAGGTATACATGCCACCGAGCAACCACAAGGAGGAAGAAGTCGATAGGATGTACGATGAGTTAGAGGATATAACCGCATGTGTTCCTGCAGGGAAACATTTGATAGTGATGGGGGATTGGAATACGACGATAGGCGAAGGAAGAGAGGGTGGCGAGGTGGGGAACTATGGGTTAGGCACGAGGAATGAACGTGGGGAGAAAGCAATTGAATTCTGCAGGAGACAGGGGTTAGTCATCACCAACACATGGTTTAGACATCACAAAAGGCGTAGGTATACAAGGAAAATGCCAGGTGACTCAGAAAGGTATCAGTTAGATTATATTATGGTTAGGCACAGGTTTAGGAACAGTGTGATAAATTCGCACAGTTTCCCAGGAGCGGATGCAGACTCTGACCACAATTTAGTTGTTATGAAATGTAACGTCCGTTTCAAGAAGATAAGGCAAGGGCGGCCGATTAGGAAATGGAACCTAGAAGAATTATAAGAATTATAAGACACTATAGGAACCATTAACGGGAAAAGAATAAGGAAACCATGGGTCACGGATGAGATGATTGCAAAGATGGATGAGAGAAGAAGATGGAAAAATGTAAACACAGAGTTAGGCAAAATGAAGTACAAAGAGTTAAACAATAAATTGAGAAGGGCCACAAATAAAGCAAAAGAAGAATGGTGGAAAACGCAATGCGAGGATATGGAAAGTTTACAGAAGAAGGGTGAAATTGGTGCTCTATACAGCAAGGTTAAGTCATTATCGGGAAGTAAGAAGGCAAGATCTGTGCTAACAGATAAAGATAAGTGGGGCAAGATAATTGTTGAACCAGGAAAAATCCAAGAGAGATGGAAGGAATATATAGAAACACTGTATTGTAAAGAACTTAGGGCGACAAGGTTACACATAGAAAAGGAACATGACGTAGAAGAAGATAGCTTAGGTCCAGGAATACTCGACGATGAAATAGAAAGGCCATTAAAGGAGATGAAAGCAAATAAGGCCGTGGGGGTGGACAACATACTTGTAGAACTGTTGAAATGTTTAGGAAATTGCGGGAAGAAGGCCATATATGGACTGATTCGTATTATCTATGAAGAAGGAATCTGGCCGGAAGATTTTGTGAGATGGGTGTTAGTTCCTATTCCAAAAAAGACAAAGGCTATATCACGTGAGGATTACAGAACAATAAGTTTGATATCCCACGCAGCTATTTTATGTTATTCTCAGGATCATCAACAAAAGGATAGAGAGTAAGGCAAATGATTACTTAGGGGATGATCAGTTTGGGTTTAGGAAGGGAAGAGGTACGCGTGATGCCATTGCAGTAATGATATCACTAATTGAGAGGAATATAGAACACAACCAGGACGTATTTGTCTGTTTTGTAGATTTCGAAATAGCATTTGATAGAGTGAATTGGGAAAAATTAATGCGTGTATTGCAGAAAACAGGAATGGATTGGAGGGACAGGAGACTGATCCGCAACCTGTACATGTCTCAGACTGCTCAGGTGCGAGTGGGGAACGGAGAGTCCGGATGGGCAGTGTTAGGAAGAGGGGTAAGGCAGGGTTGCCCATTGTCACCGGTGCTGTTCAACGTATATGTGGAGGAAATGATTAAAGAGGCATGGCAAGAACTGGATGTCGGAATGAAAGTCGGAGGGGAATTCGTAAAATCGATTAGGTTTGCTGATGACCAAGCATTAGTTGCTTAGTCAGCCAAGGGGTTGCAAGCATTTCTGAGTGAGTTGGAGGTTCAGTGCGATAAATATGGGATGAGAATTAACATTAATGAAACAAAGGTTATGCGATTTTTCAGAAAGAAAAAGGCTAAGCTAAATATTAAAATAGGCGGGGAAGAAATAGAGCAGGTAGAGCAGTTTACATATCTCGAAAGTGTTTTTGACCAATACGGTCAAAGTGGTAGGGACGTAAGGAGAAGAATTGCGCTAGGCAAGGAGGCTTTCTCAAGGAGAACGGAGTTGATGACGGGGACGTTGAGTAGGGATGTTAAGACAAGACTCGTAAAAACTCAGATATGGAGCGTAGCTATGTACGGCGCGGAAACGTGGTCACTGAAGCAGGAGGATAGACGTAGATTGGAGGCTTTTGAAAGGTGGGTGTGGAGAAGAATGGATAAGGTGAAATGGACCGAAAGGAAAACAAATGAGGAAGTACTAGAGATGGTGGGTGAGGAGAGGGGTTTCTTGAGAGGAATCCTATGGAGACAGGAAAAATGGATGAAAGGCATATTGAGCGGTAGTGGAATGTTTAAGAGTGTAATAGAGGGGTAAATGTTGGGCAAGCGAGGAAAGGGCAGGAACAGGATAGGGATGTTGAACGGGATGAAGGGAGGAGAGGAATACACAGAGATGAAGAGGGACCTGATATAGATTAGTTTGCTAGGTGGGGAGTCACAAAATGTTTATTTGATAGTTGTGTCCATCCAAAGATTTACCTTAACCGGTAGATTACCTAATAATGCTGCATTTAAGAATATACATTCTGATTACTGATGATCGAATTCGCAGAATTAAAAGTTGGAAATTGTTTTTCACTTAAACAATGCCTAAATTTGTAGATGGTATGATAGTTGAAAAAAGGTAACGTTTCTTCTTAATAGAGAAATTTATCGGGATCGATAGACACTAAATGACCTTTACAATAAACGTTGACTTTAATAATGATTTACTGCTGTTTTAACACAGAAGAAAAGCGGAACCAGACGCAAAGCATAAATTGGATGAGATCAAATTAAGAAAATCTAAATATTTCAAACGCTTTGAAATTAAAACTCAAATTGAGAGTAAACTAACCTTCTGCGAGATGATCATTTCAGAGGAATATGCTGTTCAGTTTTTAAGAAGCTAGGTTTTCCTCTATGGGATGTTGGAACGTTGAAGACAACGGTTATAGAATTGTGGTAATTCGCTTTATTTAGACAACATTGGAAACACGGAGAAAGTATTGGGGATCCATGAGGAAAACGTTAATTCGCGAAAATGTTGTAAAAATCCATCAGATGTGTTTCAATTGCCACAAAATGGGAGTAAGCATGACAGGTATGTTGGAGATATTTCTTTGGAAGCAACTAGAATCACATAAGGGTGCCAGCTATGGAGAATATTAGAATTGTAGAGCAAACCTGAGATTATTTTGGTCCCCAAGGGAGTTATTTTATGCCCAAATCATATTGGTATATTCTACGGCCAGCATAAAATAGGAGAGATGGACACCGTTACCGACTGAGTCGTGCACTTCTTTTTCATTCGCTCGATCCGGAATTAGACATGTAACAAAATCGAACTTAAGCACGCAAACATGTAAATAAATACCATAATTCATTATTACCGTCAATTATTTCATGGTGTACCTAGACATGTACGTATTTACTTGTATTTAGCATAGGAGATATGCATATTTAATTGTTTTAATTCATACATGTACTAATTCATGTTTGTACATTTACCGTACACACCTATCAGTTGCCCTGTGGAGGCTTTCAGGGTTTTGTGTACATGTACATTTTATAAAGACAAACACATACGTAAGTACCTACCAACAGAGACCCGTCTAATAGGGAAATGTCACTCGTTTGGTGATTGTCAAAGGGATACCTATCAAAGGTATGGTCATGTGGAAGGATGACCAAGGCTGTTAAATCAACAATGATGTAAAGTGACGGAGTAAACTTGGAAAAAATAATGGGGACACGTAAGGGTAATCATCTCGGTTGTGTCCCTTTCACCATAGAATAACAAAACTTTAAAGAATAACTCTGATTGGCGTCTGTGGAAATCAAACTATCGTGGTGATTTGGTAATTACATGGGGCGCACTTAGCAATGAAACATGGAGGTTGTACCCCACTACCAAAGACAAAATATTTTATATTTGCAATTGCAGCAGTGCACTTTTAAGGTCACCTCTTTATGTATCCTACGCCTATGAGAGGAACTAGAGGACATATATGTCGGCTGTCACCAGTTAGTCTATACTTTTGGGGTAAATTTGACCCTCCATTACTCGAACGGGTGAAGAATACATTCCTAAGAGCGCAAATGTCTTCATGCAATTAAATTTCATGTCTGGTTACCTGTGAAAGTCCTGACAAGTGCTTTTGAGTTGTTATCAGAAGAAAATATGACATATTCTTTCCAGAGTCCATGGAAACCAAATTTCAATTTGGAAAACGCTGATATTTGAAAACAATTTCTTAAATGCATGTAGTTTTCCGACAATTTTTTCCAACGCGACTGACAGTGGAGGAACGGCAAAAAATGAAAGAGTTTTAAAAATGCCACTTTAATCACACAAAATTCTATTCGGTTCCGAATTAGTGACGTCCCTTACCCTACCGTACCTTATATTTGTGCACAAAATATTCCCGTCGTCAATATTTTGCATATCCATCCGTGAAAGTTCCATCAGTAAAGTCCAGCCGTGTTGTATAACTATTGCAGAAGATTGTGGTGCGTGGCAGAGACCCAATAATGCGGAAGGGGAGAAATGGAAGCTTTGAGGAAATAGGAATGTAAACACGGCGGAACCAATCAAATTGCTTAAATGTTCTCTTCCCTATGTTCAATTATAGGTACTAGATAGCTTACATCTACATAACATCCCGCAAGCCGCCGCAAGGACGTGTGGCGGGGAGTGTTAGGTCACCAGGGAAAAAACCAGATGTAAAATCAACACATCCATGCGAACCTTATCCCACAGTGGCGTATACATTCATGCAAAAATCCTTTCAACTTACACGCTTGTAAATACATATACTATTAATTTATAAACAATTGAACCTTAGGATGCAGTAAAAATTATCGAATAATGTGCAAGCTAGAATTTTACAAGTAAGAAGCGAAATTCCACTACCACATGGACATGCAACATACGTCTCCTGTCCCAAGGACACCAGAGTGTGACCCAATGCTTCAGGTAGCGGGAGGGTTAACCTATAGAGAGAGACGAGAGGTGAAAGGGGACACTTAAAAACAGACAAAACAGAGCAAGTGCAAGAGCAAGTGCTCGTAACAGCAGTGCATTATTTAATGTCACTCTAATTAGTCAAGCGGGAAGGGTTTTGACAACAAAATACACGAGGTTAGTGAAAGTGCATGAAATTGAATAGAACTAATTTTTCCACTGAAGGAGGCAAGTGGAATTTTTGCTATCCATAACCCTACAGTTGATATACCGTATTGTCCTTGGGAAGAAGCAGTCGTTGAGTCTGCTAATTCTGACCTCCATTGCCCGAATTTTGTATACATGATCCAAGCGACCAATGTATGTTGGAGTGCGAATAATTTGCGAGACCTCGGTGGTGAAACATACGGATCTGAATTTATTTAGTAAGTTCAAGTACTTAATTTTTAATGAAGCGGGTTGCTCGGCGTTGAACCTTCTCGATTTCCTGACTGAGGTCTTTTTCACACGGATCCGATACTCTACATGTTTATTCTAAATGAGGCCTAGGAAGAGGACAACATTCCTTGACCTTAAAGTCAGTTCTGCTGACAATGAGTCCAATAAATCCCAATTTAATATATGCTTGCCCGAAAACTTTACGTATGTGGGCCCCAACTTGTCTTCAGTGAATGTAACATCTATCCGTATCGTATCAACTACTTCTAGGTCAACTCCAGCTAATTTGTAAACAAATACCGTTGATCTTTTACAGAAATATATATCACCGAACATTTATTCAAATTTAATGACAATCCCTATTTTGAGACCAATTTGGTAATGCAATCTATATCTTGTGCTAGAATTAAACAATCTTCATTCCAAGACATCTCCTGATAAATCACCGTATCTTCCGCGAACATCCTAATCTTACTTTTCAATTCGCGGTTGGAACCGTTAACAAAAATCAAGAGGAGCAAAGCAACGGCCCGATTATACTTACCTGAGGCACCCCCGAGGTCACTCGTACGCTATCAGAACTAGCGTCGTCAATGACTACCCTCTCTTTCCGCTCTGAGAGAAAGTCTTCAACCCAATTAATTGGCCATTGTTTATACAACAGAATTAAATTTATGAACAATTTTACCATGAGTAACCTTATCAAATGCCTTTTGAAAACTTAAAAAAGATCGTATCCACTTGCCTACAAATTTCACCCGATAAAGTAAGCCATATGTGAATAATCCTAATTTGTTTTCGAAAGAACGGGTTTTATTAAATTCATGTTGATTGTTACTTAAAAAGTTAATCTTATCAAGTTATCTCATTATGGAACGAACTATTATATGCTCAAATATTTTGCAAAATGTAGAAAAGAGAGAATTGGGTCTGTAATTACGCGGTGGAAACACCTTTCGTGAAAAGGCTTTGGAAGAATATATTTAGAATGTTAGCGTTTCTCTCACTGTCATATGAATGATATTGTTATAATCCCTGGAGTAAGCCACGGTTTGCTTAACTCCTTTTACTTCCGTAACATATGACCAGGAAGCTTTGGGACCAGTGTCCAAATAGTCGCAAAGGACTTTATGTTTAAATTCTTGTAAGGTGCCACGCAATTGTGTTTTGGTTTCAATTTTAGAGGAGTTATACTTGTGCAATAACTTTTTATTCTCTAAGGTTGATGTGTTTATGCCTGCTTTCTTTACCCAATAAAGTAACATTCTCTGCTTTCGAAAGGCTTTTCTAACGCTTTTATTTTACCACCTGGGGTCGCGATTTTCTATAAGGTAGTTTAAAGGGATGAAATCTGTGATGCCTTTTCGCATAATATTGACAAATTATGAACAAGTTTCATCCACGGTGGCATGACTTAAGCGCGTTGTGAACTCGGGTTGTGAAGAGGTCAATTAAATGGCAAATGTTTCAAAGTCTTCTTTATGGTAATTACACATTTTTCTTTTTGGTGAACAATCTTTTTTATTTCTACGTCGAAGTTGACATTAACGGATTTATGGTCACTCCACCCCTCATCAGTCGATGCACTAATAACACGTTCCATTGTGTTAGTAAGAAATAGGTCTAATATGCTCTTTCCACGAGTGGGCATGCGCACTGCTTCATGGAGGGAGTTTTGTTTGAACTAACTTTTATAAGGAATTACATGATTCGTGATCGTCGGTCCGGGATATAACGCTATTGCTGTCCCAATCGATATCAGGGAGGTTAAAGTCACCACCAATTATGCTGATCCTGTTATTCTTTTGATATGTTTGTATATTTGTTCATTAAGAGTGTGAAGTTTTTAAAACTCTGAGCCTGGAGGTCTGTAGAAATAGCGCAAATTAATGCTGGGTTGATTAGATCGAATGAAGGTGCACCAAACACTTTCTATGTTATTATTTTCAAATACACATTGTCTAGTTTCAAAAACACTTTTCCCTGCCACGAAAACTCCTACGAATCTTGTACTTCTATCGTGTCGGTAAACTGTAAAATCTATTGGGAAAATTTCTTGGTCGTTTATATTACCCCACAGCCAACTCTGTGACTAATACTATATCAGCGAAATAACTTTGGGTTATGTGCTAGATATCTGCTGTTTTATTTTTGAGGATTCTGCAATTTAGTACACGGATGGATAATTTTTGTTGCATGACGCCCGTATTTGTGTCTGACTGTAATTTAGAACGCTTTTGTGGAGAAGTGCGTGTCAAATGTCTTTCTACATCAATGCCAGTGTTTTCCGTTACTTTTCTATGTTTATTAATGATACTATCTGTGCTAGCCCCAGATATAACCGACCCACTAAATAACCAGCTCTATCCTAAAAAAAGCCTAGTGATCGAGTAACCTATCTGCTACCTCACTTGCCGCTTCCACCGTGTAATGGACCCCAGATAGGTTCAGGAGACTCCTCCACGATCATTTAATGATGAAGGAATCAGAGTAGCGTTGTCCGACCGCGCAAGAAGGAAAGTATTTGGGTAAAAAAATTAGTGTGGTGTGTATTCATCCATTGCCACACACCCTGGCGCTGGATGTCAGGATACTATTATACTAAACATATAATGATTTACTTAGTTAAAAATTATAACTTATACATATAGATACAATTTAAGAAAAGTTGCCGACCACGAATTTCCTAGGCAGCAGCGTCCGTACGGACCCAGTGAGCGAATTGAAATAAGATTCAAGATAATATGTCAGGATCACGCAGACCATGGGATACTGGAAATGTGATACATGAACAAAATGGATTTCATGACTGCCTCCATATACTAAGCCATTGCAAAATTAAAGTTTTGTATTGGTTCGATAAAACATAAAATAGTGGATGTGTCGCTAAAATCCTTTTGAATGAGTGTCGATCAGCTTCCCCCCTAGGCCACGCCTCTTGGAATCGAAATATTACCGAACAGCCAATCTGACGCACTCCCGAGACTTCACCCCCTGCCGGCTCCCTTCTGCACGGTTGCTCCCCACATCCCCTTCCGCTTTCCCGGGGGACGACCGACGGCGTCCCCCGCCGACGAGACCACACTCGAGACCACCCGCCGAGCGGACCCCATCGAGCGGTGAACATCCTTCCCGAGGACACCGCCGCCCTCGAGACCCAAAGCTAACCAGGCACGCATCCTTTGGCATGCTCAGGGATCAGTCAGTACAAGTGATCCGCAGCTGCAGGAGTGAGCATTTACCCCCAGGTACATTAGCAAGCGCGAAAGGTTTAATCGTTCAGTTAAGTCAGTGGTGGGCACGGGAGCTCCCTCAAGAGCGAGCGCTTCGCGGACAGAAGAGGAAATGGGGAGAAGCAACAGCTAGAGAAAAGTTATGCACTCGTTGGCAACTGACCGATGAGAAAAATAAAATGCGACGCATGTGAAGCGTTTATTGGCGTTCCTCGTTCTTGTAAGACTAAAGCCATTTCTAAACACATGCGACCATTTTTCTTGGTCTTTACCAAGCCTTAAAAATGATTTTATAAGTACGTATATAGCACACGAATTTAAAACAGTACCTCGAATTGTGAGCATAATTAGATGCTACTTTTTATTTTCTAATTTCTTCCTGACTAGGCTAGCTTCAATAAAAGTTATTATAAAGAACGATTTTCGTACATATGAATTCATAAATTGTATATTTCGTATGTGGTCAAACAATTATGTTCATAGGCTAATTCTTAAGTATTTTTATTCTTATCAGTGCTAATCGTCTCAGTTACACAAAAGTATGAATAAAATATTAGGTATTCCATTTAATGTAATGGAGAGCAACAATAAACCCGACAAGACATCAACAAAATTAGGATACATCCGTAAAGAGTGGTTACATTTTTTTTGTTTATAATTTTCCTGAAAATTTCCGATAAAACCTCCTGAGGATAAGTCAATGCCAGTTTTTATTGTTGGTTAATGTAAAAATATATTCAACTGGAAGCAAATTCTAATCATCAGACCTTTTCAGTTTTTAATGTAACATGCATCGTTCTACATTATTACGTAGAAAGAATGATGGCCTGAGTTTGAGCTGACACTTAAGTTCAGTCACGAAAATTTATGATTGGATGTGGGAGGTGTGATGCGACAAGAGAGCAATGTTAATTGGTGAAAAATGCCCAAAGAGGCCGAAGATACGGAGAACAGTTTTCAGTTTCAATGGCGAAAATTAAGAAATTATAGATCACATTATTACAACATCAACCATTAGTTAACTTTTTATATTTCCGAACTTGAAAATCAGTTCCGTGGAAAATGGATCATGTTGAACGATGATTTAATTTCCAATATTAATATCAATTTTGTAGACCTTCCGACATCTTACATTTTCAACGGCTTAAAAAAGATAGAAAAAGGTTGGGAAAAGGTTTTCGCGCTAAAAGAAGGTAAAATTGAAAAATTAAAGGTAACCGACCCAAGATAATTACGTGTAGTTCCTCCATTTAATTCTAAGGACTTATTCATCGTCCCACTTAATTTGGGAGGATGGTAGGAATTCCTAGAGCAAAAGGTTGACAGTATTAGACATGGTCCGCGCCGAAAAGAAATACAATTATATTTCCCACCGACACGGACGGCTGGAGAGGGCGATTTGTGAATTGAAGGTAGTGAACGGATTTGTGGAAGTAACGTGATCCGCTTGAGTTGCCAGCGGGCCGTTTGAGTGTGCTGATCGTTGCTAGACTGGAAGTCCCTTCGAGGGTCACGCCACAAATTCTCAATGTCGCGTTCCATGAACGATACGCGATATAATTATATTAATCTGTGAAATGATGAACTAATATCCCAAGAAATGGTTTGCCGCTGGAACAGAATGTTTAGGGAGGTGAAAGAAGAGGTTGACAATAAGGAATCTCCTGCATCTATATATGTACGAACATATATATATATATATATATATATATATATATATATATATATATATATAAATATATATAAATATATATAAATATATATATATATCTATAAAACTTGGACAGCAACAAACAATATAGATACACATAAAAAGAACACTCACACGGTATTTCTTGATAATTTCGACGGAAGTTAGCTCCGTCTTCTAGCTAGAGGGAGCTAACTTCCGTCTAAATTATCAATAAATAACGTGTGAGTGTTTTTTTATGTGTATCTATATGGTTTTTTGCTGTCCAAGTTGAGTTCCGTCCTTCTCTTCCTTGATAAAGGTCGCGTGGATCACCGAAAATTCGAAACCTAGTGAGTTTCTTTTCTTTTTTGCGTGTTTCTGTGTTTTTATCTTTGTCCACTAGTGCTAATTTTATATACATTATTCACGTCCATGAGATTTTCTCCTAAGTGTAAAAATGTGTGTTTTTAATATATATGTATTTATTTATATATATAGATATATATATTCTAATTTATTCACAAAAATAATCTAATACAGTGTTTATCTTTTTATAATTGGATACCTGCTATGGTCAATAACAAAGTGCATAGCCTTCTCTGAATCCAAGACAAAATTGAATGGCTTAGCAGGAACAGAATTCAATGTGTACTTATCTAAATTTGCACCACAAGGTTATTTTAAATTTCAAAGGCATGTCTTTTTCATTTAAATATTTTACTGTACGAGATAAATTAAGTTGTCAATCACTTTAATAAAATCTGATTTCCATGGTGACAAGAACTATTGTCCTTGTTACCAGTTAAATATATTCCTTCCTGTACCCAGCTATGAGTGCCCAAGTGTTAAGTATGTATTTTACACAAAGCCGCGTAAGTATGCATAACTTAAGCCACTAATTGTCATTTCAATGTATATGTATTTAGGGAATGAGAGAACATTCTCATTCTGAAATTAATTGGTACTGTATTTCTAAAACTATTCAAAATGAAAATTATTCCACCGCAAAGAAAATTGTTTAGTCATTATTTTTATACTATTGTAATTATTTGTTCAGGAATTTTGCTCGGTTGTAACTGTTGCCACGGAAGTATGTATTTCACTGAACATATTGGTACGTATTCAGTATATTTCCTCTGGTACTTTAATTTCCTCAAGGTACAATTTAAATATGAAAGAGAGTTATTTTAACGTTAAATATGCACTGTTAGTCATTATATAAGTGTGCATTTACAGATAAATATTTTATTGAGATAATAGAAACACTGGAAGGAATTTTGCACTTTGCAGTGTGCCTAAATCTGTACTATAACTAAGTAGTAAAATATAAGTGTCTTCAGAGAAAGAAACAGGCTCCCCGATCCTAATGTGTGTATTTCACACGCTGTTTGGCCAGGTATTTTGTGTATGCCCTACTGTCATAACATATCACACTGACCTCCCTGTTGATTTTTTATGTGCACAGAAGTATTAATCATTATAAATTAATAATATGGAGAAATTTTTTCTATCAATGGAAAGCTTCTTTATTTGTTTCTTTCATAGAGCATTGAAGCAGTCTAAGCAGTGAGTCAGGACACCATAAACTTGCAAAAAGTCATAATTAATAGGATGAAAATATTTAACCCTATTAATATCCTATTATTACTAAATATCATAAATAATATACCTTAAAATTCGGGTTAGAAAATTGTACATGAGAAGTAATCCATGATTTCTTCCTTCTTGATATAATTTTATGTAAGTACTACCCAGTGTTGATGTTCAAATGGCTTACACGAATTTATGACTTGGGTTTTTTCATCCGGTCAGTCTCATTTTCTGTGAAAAAGGATAACCTACCTATTTTTTAAATGATTGTCGCACTGATGGCAAATTTTGCTTCAAACATTTTGTACTGCGAGAATCCAGTTTTTTATTTCATCACCAAACGCAATATTTTAGCCCACAACAAAAAGGGCCTGCGAAAATAATAACCAGAATTGATAATTAGGAAGTTAAGAATAGACCCTAGGTATTCTCGCTTTACCTGTGGGAGTCGTCCAGAAGATTTATTGCTCCTAAAGTTGGGAAATTTTGCCACAGATGTTTCTAGTGGAACGTACGAGTATGACTTCACAGATGACGTTAGCTCCTGAAAACCAAGTCGTTTCAGCATTCTCGGGCCACAGTTCAGTCCTAGAGAGTCAATTTAGTTAGGCTGCGAGAAGGTATGAGGGTCATCAGAGAGAGAGAGACAGAGACCTTGACTTACGCAAGCGAGGTACCTACCTCGCGTGATAGAATAGCAAACATCATTTGAACGTGAGGAAGTTAATGGGAAGTGCGGCAGTGGAAGGTTATGTCGCAGCTCCTCTCCCAAGCTGCAGTGAACAGTGACGTTTTACGAGCAGCTTTCCGCAAAAGAGATGATCAAGTCTGGCGAGGGAAATATAGCGAATGCAGTGATTTCAAGATGTGAGAGCATTCCAGGCTAAAATTTACGGTTAAAACTTCGTCGTGAATGTCCATGTTAACGTCATACACTTATTTTCAGAAATTGAAGTGGCTATGGGAAGAATTATAAAATGATGCAATGGAAGGTTAAGAAGATAGATCCAAAAATATTTTAACCCTAATTCTGTAAATTATAATAGACAGGGTGTTAAAGAATAGTATAAATATCTGGGAAAATTCTTGGAATCAGAAAAATTGTTAAATATGCAATCAATGTGGTAAAAGTTGCAAATTCCACCTGACAGAAAAAATGTCATAAGATTCTTTTTGCAAACTAATGACTAAAATAAAGTTCTACCACCTGAAGATGGCTTTGTAAGTCGAAACCGTGGTCGTTTTTAATAAAATATATGTGCAATAAATTAGTATTTCTTTTCCGACATGACTCGCTTCCACAAAGTGACGCTTAAAACCATTCTATTTACGTAAAAAAAAGTTTATAAGCAAAAGGACCTTTATTCCTGATACGATATCGAAGTTTACCAGGACAAAGTCATTAATGTAAAAACCAAACTAAAACTTTAGAAATCGTCGACCACACTATGCTAAGGAGGTATTTTATCCAGTAAACATATTTCCATATCCGAGTCAATATTCCCTAATGTTATGTCAATTTATGCACAACGGATATGAAGAAACCATATTTGCAACTGCTGATATGAAAAGCGAAGTGGTATATACGCAAAGATGCACCTTATTTATAGCTTTCTATACGTACAGAATAAATGGAATACTGGAGGAATGCCGCCAAAATATAAACAGTATTTGAAGAGAGAGAGGATATAGAATGAAAAATTTTGCCGGTATTGAATTCCGGAATGTTGAGCCCATAAGGCCGTAAAATCTCCTTCAAAATTCCTCGCGATTCCGCGCTGAGCGTATTTCAACGTTCGGTCGCATTTATGATACAGGACACGTAGGAAGGCGAAGCTGCAGGCTTGTTCGATTTTCATCGAATAAAAAGGTCACCTAAAGTGCGAGGAAGGGGTGGGGAAAAGTCGAATCCTCCCCTAGAAACCGATGCAGAGGTGGAAGACCGTGCCTTAATCAACCCGTTTTTCCTCCGACTTAGGCGGCGTCGAACCGTAAATAATTACACAGCAGGAATAATTGAGGTCGGGAGGTTTGAGAGCCGTCTGGTGACAGCCTTTTGCCCAAGGAGTTACGCCTCGAGGTAGGTAAATTGTCTCGTCCAAAGCACATCTAAGCTGAACGCGCTAGTCTCTTATTAGGCATAATCACGACTCCTGCATTTTGAGTGGACTTCCTGCGACGTCCGATGCTGGACGAGGTTGATCAGCGGCCTTGTAGAGTTGCATCCACATCTAAGTAGCTTCGTCCAATCCTCCAGGATGGCGTGAGACAGGACGCTTCAAGAATTCAGGCAAGGAAATGGAATGCGTAGCAACGAAACGTGTTCTGTAAATAGTTTAACTCCTTATTTGAATTTATAATGTTGATACTGCAAGGATAAACTGATAGACTAACTTAAACGTAATTGAGACGAAGATTATTTGATATTATGTTCTGAATAAGGATGACTGAACTAACTAATTATTTTAATAAATCTATTTAGATATTTCATTAATGTTATGGCTTTGAGTCAATATGTAGGATACCATCAATTATGCGTAGAAAAGACTTTAGAATAAAAAAGAAAAAAATCCCGCATAAATCCCTTCAAGTGATGGCATATTTATGAAAATCACGAAACAAAATCACGGACTACGAATTTTATGTCAAACACAATTGGTTTGTCTCTACCATTTACATTCATTGAATTCAAATAAAGTTCATATATACCATCAATTATTGACCGAGTTAGGGTTAGAGCATACATGTTAACGGCATTCTAAAATATCAGATTTTAATGAACTACCAACTTAAGATTTATTTTCAATTAATAAATGATGGAATTTCATATAACTATGGGTACAAATTTGGACTGTTATATTATATGGTGCTCTAAATTCGAGAAAATTATGATTTACTTAAAAATGTGTTGATTACTCATCAGCTTTAATGGCCATAATTTGGAATGGTCGTTATGAAAATTTAACACCATTTAGGTACCACTAAAAATATGATCCCCGAGGGTAATGCGCTTTTGAAAACTTTCGGGATACAAAAAAATTCTAGTTGATAAACATTTGCTTATCTCAAAAACTTTTTGTGAAGATCCCTCTTTTGAACTTCCAAAACAAATTTTCAAAGAGACGAAATTCCAAAGTCATGCAATCCGAAAAAAGTCATTTGAAAGGTCTCACCAATTAACCAGCTGCCCACTCCCAAACGATTCGCCTAGGCCTTCAATTTTAGACAAATGAATCCTGATTTTCCACACGCACCCCTCTTCCACCATTACCTTTTGTCCCTTCTTTCACCCATGAAGAATCCGTTTCCGTTCTCCACTCGGACCCCCCCCCCCCCCGCCAAAATTCAGGCCAACCCCACCCTGTCATTCCTCCAGCTTTTTCTCTTTAATTTTTTTCTTCTCCTCACGTCGTCTCTCCCTTAAATCTTCCTCCGGGGACTTCTCCGCGCTCCTTTCTCTCGGTTCCATATCTCGCTCTCAAAATGAATCTGAACTCTTGTTTTCATAAGCAATCTCCTTTTCTCATTAAGGTCCTTCCCGGGCACTCGTAATATTTCTGCTTTTTAATCTTTAACCCGCCCTTTTAATGTCTCCCTTACCCTCGGCATCGTCCCACCCGACTCTTCGCCGGATAAGCGTCCTTAAACTTTTTCCACTTCAGCGGACTCCTCGTGACCCACCCGAAGAACGTTCCTTCACCCGCCGCACTCGAACGTCGTCATTTTTATCTCTCGTCCTCCTCATTTCATCTAGCTTTGTTTTTAATTTATCTCCAAGTGTTACTAGGAAGTCCTTTGGGCACATTCCTGCAGAAGAATGCGTTATTTTCGGTACTTTGAGGACAGACATCTTACGTTCTTTCTCGGGGACCCACCGAAATGAATGAAAAGAAGCCAATCTAATTATTTTTCATCACCAATTTAATGCTGTTGTTTTTTCATACTATAATTTTACCTATGCTTTTTATTTTTTAATCTGGATCGCACGCCATTGTTAGGAGATGCCATGAATCTCTCATTCAGTAGTTCTTAGGTGGCATATCACATGATCCTACTCAATCCTATATATATATATATATATATATATATATATATATATATATATATATATATATATATATGGTTAACGATTGTACTAATTTACTAATTTTCCTAGAAACCTATTCAAGATTAAATGAATTAATCAGTTCTAAATTCTTCATTCAAACATTCTGTGTGTACACATTTGGGTATTTATGGAATATTATGTTTCATATATTAAAAATTTTACATGAAAATAATGACTGGAAAAATTCCAAAGAAAGAAAAAGATGTTAAATTTATCGAAGTGCGAATAGAGGCATCGAAGTATTTTGGTTACAATATTAAAAAACCTTGTTTTTATATCCCAATATTTTTCGGCCTATACCCCAGGAAATTTATGTAAAACACAGAACATCAAACTTTATACATATAAATTACAATTGCTTATAAGTATCTCAATACCTTCAAGGACCGAAGTACATCAAGGAAAATAGTTCTCTTGCTCAATTTTTATTCAAGCAAACACATATTCCCTTCTAATTGAAGATAACAATATTAAATAAGTTATTGAATATAATATCATAGAAAATTACAAAAACGATAAAAGAATCGTGAAACTCATCTGAAAATATAACTTTTACAGAACACATCCACCGCTTGCAATTAAATTCCATAAACCAGCGAGTGATGACGTAATACACGAAGGGAGTTGAGATTGAATTAGCCACTATATTCAATATATATATTATGATACTGGGTGGTGAGTCACAAAGGTTGAAGATAATCTAGGTTCTTAACTCGAAAAAAGATCCATTCTACTTTTATCGGATATGCTCCAGCAAGAGCCTACTCCACTCTGAAGATTCAGCTCCTCGCTCCTTTAATTCCATGCTCGGATCTCATCTACCAACACTTCAAATATTCTTGATGGGTAACCAAACTTTCCTTCCAGGCTAGATCCTAATCCGCATTCAAGATTCTACCGGGCTAGTTCCAGAGATAACGTCACAGTTTCTAGGTCAAGAAGCAGAAAGTTGAAATAGGTACACCATTAATCCCTTATAATGCAGTTTTTTCTCCTCCAATTATTGATGATTCCGTGAGCTGAAGAGGTGACCGATTAAGCCACCCATTCTTGTCGACAAATGAGAAAAGCTATTTAATTTCGGTATCTCATGTCATTCGGCTTGAAAGTGAGCAATAACTAAGTCCAATGCTTAAAAAATGGGTTAAAGAAATTTCTATGTTTTCTATTTCAAATACAGTAGGTAAATAGAGACTAATATAAAAAAACAATTATAAGGAGTGGCAAATTGCCACTTGAATCTTAAAACAGAGGTCATTAGAATTATCATACTTTTATCGCATTATGTAATATGCATCCACACAGTAATATTATTTAAACGGCCTGATACAAATAGCTGAAACAATTTGAAAATGTTTTTCAAACTTTCATTCATCACCATTCAAAACTATTACGGATAATATCATACATACTTTGGATTATCAAGCCAGTGGTGTACGGTAGAATGTATCTACACTCCAAAATACCATGTTACTAGTTTATCGTTTCATTTTTTAATATTTCTCCCACGGACACCGGTATCTGTGTCTCGTAATTAATCCTTTGACCTGTTTTTTTTCCATTCAGGTCAACTTCAACTATGGATGTGCCCTATTATTTTCCACCATCTTGTTATTACCCTTAATAATTTATTTCTTCTCGTGCTCTTATAAGTATGTGCTTAGGTTATTTTTTCTTCTAACTTTTTTATTTTAATCATTTGATCAATCATTTTAACATTTTGATTATTTTTAATATAATACTGAATGGTTTGTATAAAAAGTATCTTGGGAAGTTTCGGAAAAAATATTTATTTCCGATATTGCTACAGTACCTCAAAATTCTTCTTTGTACATCCCTTGAGCGTCGACACACTTTTGCCAGTGGTTTATTCACGACTTGAAGGCTCCCAGGTTGGCAGATTCCGGAAGGTCCATGAGGGTACGCGTGCAAGTTTCTTTGACGGTACTAAGGGTCCCTTGGTGGTGTCTTTTGAGGGAGGATTTCACTTATGGGAATAGAAAATAATCTGTTCGTGCCAAGTCGGGACTGCAAGGGAGTTGAGGAAACGTCGCGAAGCGTTGCAGGTCTTCGAAAGCAGAGACACTCAACTCCGCTCTTCGTCATCATTCAAGACCTTTGGGACGAGTTTAACTAAGATTTTTCGCCTCGCCAATTTTTCAGTGATAATGGCATGCACTTCCACCATATCAATACCAATACAATGCGAGATCCTGGGTACCCATAAGCGGCGGTTTGAATTTAGCACTTCACGCACACGTCAGGAAGAAATTGTTGCCGACACTTTTTATACAAACCTTGTATATTTTGATGTTTCTTTCGACCGTATTTCACAGCTAAAAGTTACAAATTACATATATTTATACAAATTCTTCCTTTTGTTGTTGCTTGACTGTTTTCGTTTTTGAAAATCACTTACTATTTTCATATTTTTATTGTAGGATTGGCATCTAATTTTATATTTTTTTCTCCTCTCTTTTGAAGTTTCATCCTTTTGGCGACTTAGTATATTATTAAGTGAAAATTGGTATATTTTACTTTTCAGTTCCAATTTTGCACTATCCTCTTCCTATAAATACCCTTGTTTTCGCATATAATTCGATCGTATTAAATACCTTGTTCGATTAACCATTCAAAAACTTTATTTTTAAGTGTATAAAGCCATCTTTTAAAATGGTATGCGGAGAATTGGAGGAAATGGTAAATATTCAGGACATTGAGAAATTCTTTGTGTTTTTAAGAAAGGTTTTTACCAGCAGGAGATTAGATGTTTTAACCGGAGTTAGATTTGCACACCGGCGAGAGTAGGGATAATCAGCAGGGGGATTACCGTAAGTATGACCGAAAATTTTAACATGGATGGAGTCTATCTATTGCTCAAAATCTGTTGAGTAAAGTTTGATGAATTTAGATTGGAGGTTGATGAGATTTGGGTAAGAAGCAAGGATTAGTAAGCAGAAGAAAGTGAAAGAAAAACGGGGATGTGTTAAATATGGTGGGGAAAACAGGAAGTATGGAAGGAAGATCGGAAGAGATTGTACCTCTAGAAGGGTATTTGAAGACGGATAAGTATATACATACTCGCATGTATGCTCGAGTATGTATCCACGTATGTGTATGTGTAGAGTAGATAGGACAGAGAGCATTAGCAACGGGAAATAGCCCGAGGAATATACTCTTTATTTATTTTGGATGACATGAGTGGGTATAAATATATTGAATATACCAAATAAAAATTATTAATAATTGGATGATTATTTCCAGCAAAAGCATTTGTGTCAATAAGCGTTGCCGAATTATACTAACATACAAGTACATAACACATCATACACGTACTAATTACAAAAAAAATGGTTACTTCACTGTAGCCAATGGTTATGAAATGAATGGATGATTAAAATGTTCACTAGTCAAAGATCAATGGAGCACTCACTCATGTGATAAGCACATGCTATGAGCATTAGTAAATGAGGCGTTTTTGTGGCACGTTAGTGAGTGAATACTGCGCAAAAGGAGGCGTATCTTATCGCTGTGGCCCACCTTCGCCGACTACAAGGTAATGCCCTAAGGGTGATTATTGAGAATGCATCACCAACTGGACGGGGGCTATTTGAGAGATGGTAGCATTCACTCAACGGCCTAACGCAGGTAAGCTGTTGCAAAATTCATGGCCTGTGAGGCAGGCAACTTGCAACGGATGAGATGGAATCCGACAGAAGTGTTGCAATTTACGGCTGAACAAACGCTCATAGCATTGTCAGCCCAGCGTCATTTTTTAATTGGATTAATGACACATCATTATGGTAGCTTATGAATTATGGCTTGAATACTAATTTATTGAGAAAATATAAAAACTTATATAACTAAAAATATAAATAAATCATTGCGGGAAAAAGAATGATACTTGATTGCTGGATTACATATAAATATGAAATCGATACATAAAATACCGAAACAAATATAAAAATAATTTCCATTAAGCAGATTTATTGGCTTTCCGTAGTAAATTGAATATTTAGAATGGATAAATGCATTATAACAACGATGGATGAATATATAATGAATGGTACATGAAAAGATTGGGTCTCTTTCTTCCAATCAAGCGTAGCTTCAAATAAATGAACTGAGATATGATACATTGTCAGTGAAAACAGCTACCAATATTTTCTTTGCTAATTAGTTCTACAAACCAAAAAATTAACAATCATTTTGAATAATATAGAAGAGCTTTTATTATAATTTTTGATCAATTTAAAATATTTCCCCCAGAAAAATTATACTATTCATTAATATTATACAGAACTGATACAAGCCAACGATTAAAACAAATAAAATCCTCTGTCAATTGAGAAATCCTCCGTTTAATAATCACAGAGGGAGAGAGAAGAAATGAAAATCATTATCTTCCAAAAATATATCCGTACAGGGTATATCATCGTTATCACGGCGTTATACATCTATCAGGAGCTTAACTCTACGGAGATCCGGGGAAGAATCAATTCCAAATCTCATATTCCTCTGGGTAGACTCCTTGATTTTAACCTTGACACCCCTAAAGATTCTCATTCCCATTTTTTTCCTTTGGGACCGGATACGACAGCAGCATTCTGCGAAAGAAACAAAACCGCCTTCGCAAAGCACTCTTCAGGGCGAAAATTGTTTTCACGCTACGTGTGTCCCTTTCCCTCACACGCTGTATTTCCCTCGGTCGTAAAACTTCCCCCGTCACTCCCTCGCCCCTTTCCCTTCATCTTTTCCTCACTCCTCCCACCCCCTCACGCCCTGATTCCTCCCTATACCCCTTCCCCTCCCTTATCGTTCACTCTCCCACCTCGAAAAACCCGACTACACCAACTCCTCCCCACCAAACCCCTTCTCTTCGCCCTCTTCCCCGCCCCCTAAGTCTGAACTCCACCGTTTTTCTCCGTGGTCGACGATCTATCTTTAAAGCAGTTTTTTCTTCATTTCAAGCCCTAGTTTTCCCATCCATTCCGGTGGGGGTAAATAAAACATAAAGTCCTGTATAATTCAGGCAGCGTGGAGAGAAGAAGGAAGGGAAGAGGTAGAGAGTGAAAAAGAGTGAAAGAGAAGATGGGTGGAGAACGGAGACCACCAAGAAGAATGGGGAGAGAGAGTGAGGGGGAAGAAGAGGCTGTATGTGCACTACTGTTGTAGTGTGTGCCTGTGCGTCTGCATGCTTTCGTGGGGGGTGTGCGTGGCGGCCTTCCGGGGGCGCTTCTGGCGACCGCAGGTGGCAGGGACGGAGTGCGCCTCGCTGAAGGGAATCGGGAGGGGGTGTGGGGAAGGGGGAGGGAGGAGGGAAATGACGACGTTGAAGGCCAAGGAGGAGGGAGCGACAGAGAAAGAGAAGGAAAAGGCCAAAGGGAGAGGAGAAATGGGAGGAGTTGGCGGAGTGCAGGAGAAAGTGGAGAACAAAGCGCCCGGAGCAGAGATGGAGGTAGAGTGGGTGTGTGTTGGTGTGTGGGCATGACTTTAAAGCTCCAGTACGCCCGTGCATTGTTCAGCGGCGCCCGATGCCTGCGTGGCCCTTTTGACGCATTTTTTTCTCTTCCGCCCCCCTGCGGTTGTTGGGTAGGTCATTTTCGGCACTTTCCGCAGGGGAAGGGAACGGAAAAGTATCGCGACGCGAGTTTAGGGAGGAATGAGTTGAAATAGGGGGGCAGGAGGAGAGGGAGTGCATGAGAGTTTACCCCTGGCGTCGTCGCTTTTTAAGCTCGGGCTCAGAGGTCTCTACGGTGTTAATCGTCTCAATGGATGGGAGGTATGACGCCACCTTGCATGGATCTCGGTGCCTTTCCCAATGGGGTGAACAGTGCGTCGTAAAATAATTCGGGCGTTCAAAATAATCGACCCCCGAGCACATGCCCAGGAGAAAAATTATTAAGATTATGTTAAATTTAGATTTATTATAAAGACATTAAAATTAAGCAAGAAATGACCATGGAGTGTTTTTGGCCTTCTTTAAATTTATTTGAACTGATTTTATTCACTATATGGATTAAAAACAAAATTGTTATGATACACTTTTACAGCAAATATTGAATTATTATTTAAAGATTCAGGAATAAAAGTATGTCAATCAAATAAAACTTCCCCACAAGTTTTTAGAGGAATGAGTGAAAATGTTTCATATCTCAGGCATTGACCTATCTTTAATTCAATTAGTACATTAAGTGAAGTAAAGGCTTCATTATAAAATATAATTAAACCCAAGGCACTATTCAAAATAGCTCTTTGACAAGGATTTTTATCATTGTTTTTGTACTTTTAGTATGATAGGGAGACCACTAGACATCAAAATTACAATATTTTAAAAATGTTTTTTTTTTACAGTTATGCTCATGCGTAATTGAAGGGTAAAACGCATCATAATCTTACCATACGACTGAGTTTCTTGTGAGCACAATTGGTCAGTACAAATATTTCAGTAACAAACTACAGTGGATTTTGATAGTTAATAATAAAAACTAATTCAATATAATGCTACTCATTCATCATTTTATGATGTAGCTTTAACCCTAATCTTGAATATGCCATAAAAAAGAGACAGCTATTTATTTTTTTAGCCAAAACTATGAAGCATAAATCAAAAGGAATACCGTAAGATGGAAGGTAAGAACTAAAAGCAAATGATAAATCTTAAATATAAGTGGAAAAACACTTCACTGAGCTGCGTTAGGAGAGCTGTACAATAATGGTCAAAATCTATTTAAAAATGAGACGTTAGAGAACAATGCATTATAATGAGTGCTCTACCTCCAAAAAATACATCACTATGGTAATCAGACGGAAGATATGATGAAATTACGCTTGAAATTCAAATTAGAGGAATAGGAGTAGATAAAATAGAGCATAGGGTCACTGTTTGAAAGAGATCAAGGCATATATTTAGGCAAATGGGAAGAGAACTGACTGAGTAATATTCCCCAAAACATAGAAACTTGAGCTATCTGTATGATGAGCCAAGTGCAGAAAATAATACGCATAGCTGAGTGTGCTAAGGTTTACCGTGATTTTTGCTCCACGAAGTTCTTGAGTTTTTTATGAAGTATTATTCATCTTAGGCCACGAATGCTCAAAGTGGATGGAGGAGAGGATTTTCATTCACCACACCTCTGTTAGGTAACTGGATATTTAAAGCAATATTTTCTTCGGAATTAAAGGCATTATACTTAAAGGATTCATGAACTCATTAGACGTCATCCGTTGATTTTATCAAATTTCCCAGACATAATACTAGCATTGGGATTAAAAAACTAAACTTAATAAACCGAAAAAATTTCATTGATCCTACCCACTACCAGAATTACAATTATGGCGATTCAGCTGTCATTCGTGAAACTGCCACGTATGGTATAATATAGGATTTCTACGGTCAAAATAACAACCAAAGCCCGACATGTCTCTGACGTGCTCAAAATGGACCAAATCATTATAATATATTTAATAAAATGCATACTTTATGCAACAACATTTTATACCAATTTCCTTATTTTGTGTAGTTTAAACCTAAAGTCAAAGCAAAACCGACTTTTAACCAGTGAAACAACATTTTCAAATAGTTGGAAAACTATGTTTCATAAGTTTTGTTTCAAAACTCGCTCAAATATATGTAAAATGAGAGTGATGTCGTACCAGCTGTTTTACCTATGTCACAAAATTTTCAAAAGCTCTATCTATGGTTTCTGATACGTAAATCCGGGGTTCCTAATCTTAAGAAAGTTCTACATAAAGATGAGCTATTTGAGCTCTCTTACATGAAAGAAAGGCATACAACCATCATCGGAAAAAGTCAGTTCTTCGAGAGAGGAAAGTACACAGCAGACAAAGAGAGCCGATGTCTTTAATGGAAACTCTCAGATCTGGAGAAACAGACACCTAAACCAAATTGCCAACCACTGAAGTAAACGTAAAAGCAAAAGTACTAAGAACTTGATCTACTTATTACTTAACTCACTTCGAGTAATTGTTTGATATTGTTGGAAAAAAAATTACTAAAATTAAGTATATAAGCGTGAGCGTAAAGAATGTAGTAAATTAGACAAAAGAATTTTTAACTAATTTTTCCGTATGTATCGCTAAATACGTCAATGAAAGATAGTGAGAGACACCAACTAATCAATTTAGAATCAAGAAATGAGGAAGATGGAAGAAGTGGAGAGAGGCTGTAGAAAACGAGAGGACAAGAAAAAAAATATGTGCTGAGGACAGTGGATTAGCCGTTGGAAGCCGTTGGAAGCTTACGGCGTCTCTGAATGAATTTCTGAATGGAAGAGGAGTGGATGGTATGGGAAGCGAATGTGATGGCTCAGAGTGTAATGAGAGTGAAAGGGGTGTAAAAAGTGGATGGTGGGTACAAAGTGGTGGAGGCAGTGTTGTAAATAATAACAGGATGGACTCGTGGGGGAAGGAAGAGAGGAGCGTGAAAGAGACTGGGGGTGGAGGGAAATATGTAAAATTACATGTTGTGGTGGAAATATATCGAGTCATTAGCCGCTCGTGGGAGAACATCTTTTTGGTGTAAATGTCACTTAAATAGCCGAGGTCGTAATGGACACAATTCCAAGGGCCGTTGATGTGGGAGCGTTTACATTAACATAAACTCTCCATCCCTGAAGTGCGACTGAAGACCTAAGTTCGTCAGCTGTTCTCGCTGACGATCAATTTCTAAGAGTCCATGGAAAAAACGAACGGGTTTATGATTAAAATTCATTTAAGGAATCGCTTTCATTTATTTTTTAAGTATATTCGTTTTTTTATCAAAATGTTCTGAGAGCATAGATTCTATTCCTGTTTAATAATGTCAGGTGAACGGAAGAATTATTTTTAAAGCAAACAACAACATTGAATGCCAACCTAAGATTGTTAAACAAAGTAGATTGAATAAATCACCGGATACTTGATTGAATGATAAACGGGGGAAATCTTTCAGGCCTCATTTATTTCATTAGAAATTAAATAACTCTGTTAGCAATATCATTCATAATATAGCATGAGACATGGTTAAAGGCAAAACTGCAATTGTTTTCCGGGAAAAATTCATCCAAAATAATGTTAAATATAGGTTTCAATAAATGAGCTCTAAGAATAATGATTAAGCAAAGAAAGTATTTTTGAAAAGTCGACTTTATAAAATTCGTATAAAAATATATTTTCCACAAAATTGGCTGATGAAGCTTTCATTTTACATATATATTCTTGTTAAAATTTGAGTAACATAGCCCTAGATACATATTCTCCATTAAAGCTGATTAAAGCGGAGGACTTGCGTTTATATAGGCTACGTTGATAGGCCATCTGCGTCAAGCTGTAATTTGAGTTGATCCTTCTCATCCTGTTACAACGAGACAATGGCAGAAGCCCCTGATGGGGAATATAATTTTAATTTCTCTAAAAGAACTCAATTATTCCATGATAAAAGCTCACTGAGGGCCATCCTTCCGTGTCAGCGGCAATTTAAGAGGGAAAGCTATGGTCGGTGGCTTCTATTGTACTTGTAGAAATATGCTTGGAATAATCCAAGAGAGCCGCTATTGAAACCATACATCTACTCGGTACTTTACATGGGAAATGAATGATGACCTAACTTGGGACTTTACACGGATTGCTAACACCGTTCCAGTTGGATAACGAAACAAATTACAATATAGATACGGCTCAATTTACGAAGCACGGGTATCTCTGTGCTAGGTGAAGAACAAAAACGTATGATTAAGGCAAAAGAAATTTGATACAGAGTACTTGTCAAAGATTAACCGCAACATACTTAAAAATAAGCGGATTAATCAACCCACTGTTTCTTCAAAGAATACGTATAATGTGCAACTAAATAAAATTGTGTATTATGACCAGGGTTAATTTAAGTAAAACTAATTATGTCTATTGGACCTTGCTAATATAACTTTAACACACTACAGATAGCAAAATGTTGTAGTTAGTTTAGGCGTAAATTTCATGATCACTAAAGGCATCAATTCCGGTTATCAATAAAAATACGGTCCCAATCACTCGCAATATTTTCCCAGATTTCATATAACAGGGTACTGAAAATGGAATTTTAAAAAATCAGGAAATTGCTTAGTGTTCTTGGCGATGAATGAGAATAACCTTAGGAGCCTTCAACGCCCTTAGGAGTGACCGGAGGGCTCCGGGTTTAAGTGTTGATAATGCATTTAGATACCATATTCATTGAAGTTAGCATTCTGGTTACTAAAAATATTTGTGTTGCACCATTAATCTTAGAATAGATGGACCCCACCTCAATATTTGTACACTAAGATTCAGTTTAAGGACTTGGTTGATTTACTAGGTAACTAAGGCATTTTATTATTGAAAAACTTATTCATTTTGATCTCCGAATTTTTCCAAGTTCCCCGCCTCTTCCGCCCCGATCTTCGATGTAAAAAACATAAAAAGGTCCACGCCGCAGTAACACGAGCATAAATATTCTCTGCATCATTACTTTATTTCATATTGCCTATAGTTGGTCCCTATAAAATCAGTTTGTAGATGATTTACTAATGGAGGCGCAAAGTTTCATTCAACTCATCATAAGCAACATTATGACTGAGATCCAAAAGCAGTTTTAAAGTACTTGTAATTATTCTCTTCCTAGTCATCAAAAGAAATTATCAATAGATCCAAGTAATTTTAATAAATAAAAGTATATTATTACGAAAATATTGACTTCACCTATATTGATGAAAGAAGACACTTTGCTTTTCATTGCAGATTTTTTTATTGCGTCCTAGGTTTCGTTACAGCGTAACATCTTCAGGTCTATTTAAGATGAAGATGCTACGCTGCAAGGAAACCTAGATCGTAATAAAAAAATCAATGTGGAAAAACAAAGTGCCTCATATTATCATGAAGGTTTTCCACCATTTCACACCTGAAACTGTGTGATTCACCTATATTGTTCACTTGTTTCTCAATTTCCTTTGGTTTGTTAAAAACCAGAAATATCTGGATACAATAACATTTTGCTGGTGAAGAACGTTGACCTAATGAAACACAGTTTCTGTATAGAAGAGTACCTCTTTCAGAAAACCCAGAATATAGTGCAAATATTTGTTCTAGAACGTTTGAGCTTGTCGCAGAAACAGTTTGAATAGGAGTACTCCTAGGACAGGATTGTATTCATAAAATACTCCTCGGCCTCAGCATAACGAGGCTAAACCTACGGTACTGGTTGCAGTGAGATCCATTATTACCGATAGTTGGAACTATTATGCAGAATACGTCGTCCTGGTTAATATGAAGGAATAATAGATGCCTAGTAAAGGTAAGGCTAAGCATGGCAATGTCGAGGTTCGGTTGTTGTCCCAGGGTGGTGGAATCACGATCAAATTCGCGGATCGTTCACGGCCACTCGCATGAAGCCTCACTTCATAGAGTTAATTGCGAGCACTTCAATGAAATTCCTCCGCTTCGATAACAACTCACAGCAATGGCGTGAATTCCATGAAACTTACTGGCGATCATTACACACGGTCGGGTTCACGCTTTAAGGGTCGCGTTGCCTTTTTAGAGGTCTCCACCACGATTCCTCCTCTTGGGAATTTTTTTCGGGAAATCCGAGGGAGGGAGAGAGAGGGAGAGAGAGAAACGGAGAGGTGGAAAAAACCAAAGAGTGGTTCATTATGCTTTAAGGGTGGGAGGAGAGAAGGTTACCCTTTGTTTTCTTTCTTGCTTTTTTTAAATATGTGCTCGCCTGTGAGAGTGAACGGGATGGCAGGAGGGAGCAAAGCAGCGAGGGAGCGAAGGTTTTGGGGTGGATGGATTCGGACATTTAACGGTTGCACTGCCATAAAACGGCCCTGCAGCAGGCCATTCACAGGCCTGCTCCATTGTGTTCCCATTGTACCCCGCAAACAGGACCCCACCTTCCTCCCTTCTCCATTCTTGTCTCTCCCCTCTTTACCCCCTTCGCTAAGGACTACACCCGACCCACTGTACATCACCTATATTCGGCCTCACTCCCAATGCATCCCCTACACTCTTCAAAGCCTCGTTTTTATCCTGACCAGGCTTACTTGTTCACGATGGAAATCCTAGTTACTACGAAGTCAATCACAAAACTAAAAATCACAGACTATCAAAATTGATTGCAAGTGTATGCAAGAGTTCAATTAATCAGTTATGATTTTTTTATCAGGAAGTTATATTTTCGTAAAATGAATTTTTCATTTCGATTTGGAAGGAAAGAAATATAAATTAAAACTGTACAATTGTTAAGCATTGATCTAGGAAAATGAATAAGAAGACGTTCTTGGACTTCAATCAGTTCTATAATCAAAATGCAGCTTAATGATTCTATTAATAACAACGATTCTGATTTAAGTAAATTTACCATAACAATGCATTATAACTACCAGCAATATTAAAAATTGAGCTATATCTTTCTTTAGAATCCGCCATTGGGGTTTGTAGAGCCCCAATGATGGATTAAAAACCAATTTTTAGAGATTGGAGGCCAACAAAAAAAAAATTTTTAGCTGTTTAGCGTGTGAAAATGTATGACTGCTTATGTTGGTAAACATGAGGGTAAATTAATATGTATTAATGAGTATGTAAATTAATTCAGTTAGCGCGAAATGATATATAGACGCTATCCTCATTAATACATTTTTCAAATTTCTCATGCTTATTTCACATGCTGATGTAGAGCGGAGTTTAGTAGTTATTTCCTAAAAACAAATTTACTGCTTCGACTCCAAGTCTAAAACTTTGACTGGTCTTCTATTTCGAGTTCCATTCCACTCATAATTCTTTTTTTTTCATTTGTTAAATTTGACTACGCATTCACTATCATCATAAGTGGTTCAATTCTAGGATTTTTTTACTGCAGCCCTCCATTCAACTCTATTTAATGTCAACACCCTTAATCCTTAATACCTTCTCTATTTTACGTCCTTAAATTGTCCACTTTTGTGCCTTTTCAATATTGTATAACATATCTCTATCAAATATTTTATCCCCTAATCGTTCGCAATAACAACATATTTAAAATATCCCACAGATGTCCAACGCCGTTACCAGGTTGATAATTAATTATTGAATAAAACTTAGAGTAATTGATAATAATGAGTTGGCCAATATTTAATGGTAGCTGGTTATTATGATAGGAAAAAATTTAAATGTGTAACAAAGGAGGATGAAAAATGAGTCAAGAAAATGTAAACTACTCATGAAACTATTTATTGTTATTATAAAACACATGAAATGCAGTCCCTCCTATTTAATAGACATGAATGATTTAAAAATGAATACCAAATCGAAAAAAATATCATTAATGAGCAAATCTTTGATACTGAGTGGAAACAATAATATTTTTCTTTTACAGATAAGTATTTGCTTACGACTCAGGTTTCGACCTAACCATTAGATTCCGAGGCGTTTTAAGTGTAAACCCGTGTCGTATCGAGGTATTTATCGTGTAAAATATCTGTGTTCTATTTTAATATGAATAGATTTTACAAATTACTTAAACAACGAAGTTAAATACCTTGACAGCTATGGAAATTATGCATACATTAAACTCATATGATTAACTGAGACGGCAGAGCTTCTCGGCTGAATTAATCACTTTAAGAGTTCGGCACATCATAAGATGTTTCTGGGAGTTTGTGTAGCGCGTTATAGTATTTGGAGCGGTGATAAACGGAGAATACGTATGAGGTAAATGTCAAAGTAATCAAGTATAAAGTTTAGAAGACAATAAATGATGCAAACCAATCGCAAACAAAGTGGTGAGGTAACCAAGTTCACGTATCAGAATAATCGAGATTTTACAAAGTAAATGGGGAAAAAATGAAAATATTTGCTTAAAAGCATAAAGAGAAAAACGCATAATTTTCACGGACCCTTCTACTACAAAGGGGCACCAACTCTCCTCTCGTTCTTTGAGTATTACAATCCTTTCATTTCAATTCCCCACTCTCCTACCTTTCAGGCCCTGCTTTACTTTCCGTATGCCGACCCCACTTAGCCGCTTCCCAACCCTTGGGTAACCGCCTCGTTTGAATACTTCAGTTCGTCATGGCGCCGGACTCTCCTCCAATGGAAGCCCTCCTTGAAACTACAGCTTTCACCATTAGCAAACACAACAATCCTGAATGCCTCATCTGCTGCGTAAATATCGCCCTAGCGTGTGCCCAGGTGCTTCAACAACGAAAGCGATACTCACTCTCCTCTACGCTTGCATAGCATTGTAAAATACTTGCGACTTTTTGGGTAAGGACATACCTTTTGAATATCAACCCGGTAAAATTAGGGCACCTTGTGCAGTTACAAATTGTTATTAGTTCTCCAAGATTACATTACGTGTAAAGAGTAGCATAATAGATGAAAATTAAAGCCGATATGCTACTATTGAGTGTTTAAAGAGGGTACTGCTGCATTGATAATATAAATAATAAAACTCGCTTGCTGAATTATGATTTTGCAACCTTCAATTCGATGACGACAAAAAGATCATGTTAATAAATGAATTACAATATATATCAATATATTCGAAATGATTGCTAATGATTGGTATATGTTTCCACAAATATCAACCTCAAAATTATATGTTTAATACGTTACATTGCTATCACCAAGATTTATCAATAGATCATTGTATATTTTAAATGGTACCAAAGGTTAGGTAAAGGTATTCTTTTATCACCTTATCCAGACGTATTTTGCTGCAGTTAGATCTCATTTGGAAAATGCCGCGGGTATTTGGGATACTTGGGAGAATATCTAGCCATAAAAATTAGAAGAAGACCAGAGACAATCCGCCAGATTCATTAAAAAATGTTTATAATAAGAACACAAGTGTGACAGGTCTATTAAGGGATTTATGCTGGGAGCCACTTGGAATAGGAAGAGAACAGGCGAGACTTAGACTGTTAAAAAGATCCAGAGCCAACGAGTTTAACGATGACACTAAAGGAATTATAATGGCCCCACACTACTAGGGTAGATCAGACCACAAAGATAAAATAAGGTAGATAGATTCCGATACAGATAGATTCAAATACTCAATCTTTCCCAGAACAATCAGGAATCATAATCGTAAGAAACTGAAGTCACTTTAGAAATATTAAAAACATTTAATTTACAAGTCGGAACAAAATTATACATTTCAAAGGTGTTAGGTGTATCTGTAGATGCATGTGTATGTTAGTTGGTAGTTTGTCGTTTGCATGTATGTGGCTTTTAAGGGTTTTTGGATGAATGAATACGATGTTATATTTGTGGCTTGCATAAATTTCTGGCTTTTGCATGCGATTTTTTCTTCTTCTTAATTACGGGCGATACCTTAACACCCCCCGCCACACGCCCTTGCTGCGGCTTACGGGGTATTAAGTAGATGTAGAAATATAGTAACACCCCACATTACAACAAATCAGCTTTCAATTTCTCAAACTTATACTTCCAGCATTCTTTAATTCGGTTCCTCATATTTGTTATATTCCGTAAACCACCTTCCTTAACCTGTATTCTAGCATCAGTTAATAATTAATCGTTCTAAATTGAATCAATAAGAAATTCAAGCATCTGCTATTCATATACTCTTGGAAATCTTCCAGCAACATCTCCTTCCTCATAATTATGCCAGAATATCTAAACATTCCCTTTTCTTATCCCCATTAGTAAATGATGCAGCGTAGTATGCAAGAAATGATATTTACTATAGAAAAAAGCTACATTTTGTAGTAAGTTACATAAAAATTGATGTTTATTCGTTCAACTTAATAAACGCTTATTTGAGAATATTTAATAAATTCTGGTAATAGTTCACATTCATTTGCACGTGAAGTCAATGAACATTCAAAACATTACCATCTACTAATTTTTTAAATACTTCTTCATATCCTCCGATTTTGTGTTACTAAATCTATACAATGTTACCAATCAACCGGGGATACCCATCATTTAGAACAAAACTACGTGCAAAGAGTTGCATTGATTATAGGACAGGTTCTATCATGCTTTACGAGTAAAAATAAATTCAAGCTAAATTATTGCATTACACTGAATAAACTCACACTAAAATAGAACAGTTTACAAGTAAACAAATTAAAAAATTTTATGAGGAAAAATTCAAAAGTAAACTTCACAAATGAAAAGAGTAGATGTTTCCCAAATTAATGGGTTATTTATCTGAACTGGAGACGCTTTTCTGCTAAATGGTACTGCTAAAGTTAAACATGGAAACGACGGATGAGAGTATGGTGATCCTCTGGAAGAGCAAAACCTCTCCATTACCTACATTACAACCTTCTTGTTCACCCAACCGTATTTGTCATGAAGTAAAAATACCGAATAATTCTATCATTAGAAGAGCGGAATCTTATCTATTAAGTTTAGTCCTGCAATATTTAACGTTAATGTTACTGTTTTCTCAATTAAGCTCCATACAAGTTTAATACTACAGAATATATTGTTTTGTTTTACAAATATAATACTGATAGTACAATAACAACTGCATTGTGCAATATGATAAATCAAAATATTTCGTATATTTTGGCATACATTTCAAAATATATCACTTAAAAACTGTTGGAATTTTTGCGTAAAGAAATTGCAGTGGATGTAAACCTTTACCTGTATGTGGAGACACCTACGGCGCAACGAATGTTAAAAAAGATTACCTGCTGAATTTGGGGTTATGTTCGCATTTTATTACAATAATTGAGACTAAACCTAATATTTCGCATGGGTGCTTATTTTAGCTGGCATTTCAAATCGATTTGATGAAATGAATGAATTTAATAGAACTAAATGCTCTAGAAAGGAACCTTAATAGAAACTAGAGTAAACATTTGTAACTGTCAATCTGTACACATCTGACTGCATGTACGCATTTCAATATCAACTTTTATAAGAGCGTATTTTATCGGAATCTCTAATTGGATGTTCAAGAATATTTTATTTAATGTACTAAGTGATTGGTCTCATCAACAAACCTATGTTGGGATGCAAACAAATAATGACCAATTAAACATGAAAACATACCTTATTATAAAATTTGATCTGCCGTTATATATTTTCTCTATTGAATCCTTTACAGGTATTAAAAACATTTTTTTGGTTACTCATATTTCCACCATGCTGCTTTCATCGAATCGAACGGGTCTACTTTAAAACTTATGCGCCATTAGAAAAAATCTTCCTTAGTCAGATTTAAATGTTGAGCGCCATTTAAATATGTCTAATAAGGGAAAGACAGCTCTGAACTCTTAAATTTGTCCCTCATAAACGTAAAATCATTGAATGAAAAACAAAACATATTTTGCAATCTTAGCCTCCGATAGTTACCAACTCTTATTTACTTAAAAATATATACAAAACTCTGTAATACTCTTTGGGTGCATACAAAAGCACTAGGGAACTATATTTATCAAAAAAACGCATCGATATCATTTAAAAAGTATAGGTTTGAAACTCTGAAATTGTTGCATTGAGATGAATATAAGCGGATGACTCCGTTAAAAGTTACTTTTGCGGAATCTCCCGCAGTTTCTTGGAATTAAGGATATAATTTATTTTAATATTTTTATCTCATAAACCGACTATCAACACAAAAAACAAAATGCATGTTATCTTAGCCTCCGAAATAGATACAACAGCCTTGGAAACAACATTGTTAAAAGTAGCATTGATTGATTAAATTGATTCTGAAACGAATCAATTGTTGGAATTCATGTAATTATTTTGGCACATAAGGTCTCCTTTTTTAAGATAACCCAAGCCAATACCTTTTTAAAAGTCGACATAAAAGTTTCGAAGACAAAAATAAAGAAACCATATTCGCCAATGTAAAACTGATTTATTCCTTCAGGAAAAACTTGTCTCCCTACGATTTACCATCAGCCGACCTCACGGCGTCCCCATTTGAACTTCCTTGACTCTCACTTTTACTTAATGGTGATTTTAAAACACATTTTCTTTCTAAATTGATTTTCCGAATTACTATTATTTATATTTTACGTTACGTCCCCATTCATTTTATTCCTCACATTTTACTGTATTTCATGCTACGTGCGAACGAAATCAGCGAAGAGATAAATAGGGGGCAATTCCTGTTCATGGGGTCGATTTAGACGGAAATCTAGGACGACATGACCGTCAGGTAATTGATGGGGGAGCGTTGGATAAATGGGGTGGAGGTTTGGTGACAGGGTCACGGAATTCAAGGTGCGGCCCCCGGCATAGTATGACTGCTGACGGAGCGTGCGCGGGCCGGCGTGTGTGGGCCGCAAGGATTCTCCCACGCTGATTACGAGGTCACTATCGGCCAAAGGGTCATCAGAAGGGGAGGGCGTAGGCAAGCGGAAAGAGAGACAAGGGGCAAATGATGGAGGAGTAGTGTGCGGAGGAGGAAGGGTTGGAGAGGTTGTCTAACGTGGCGTACTCCCGCGGTGGGTGAATGGCAGAGGAGTTGAGAGGGTAGCGGAAGCCATATTAGTTGAAACGCTAGCGATGGTGTTTTTTCTTAGAATTAAAGACATATACTCTCAGAAATAGCTGGTCGTCGCTAAACTCTTTTTACTATAAAGGTCTCATAATGATTTTAAAAGTGACATCAACTTCTTCCCTCTTATTTAACGATTCACCTGAAAATCAACATTTAATGAACAGAGTATTTGTAACAAATAGACCCTTTAACTAGTTACACTTGCTCGTTTACTCTTTGTTTTAGTAAATTTTCGTGGTTTGATTAAGATGGTGAAAAACTAGTCTGAGGTTGATTATTTGGTAACGAAATATACAAAGCACTCAAATACCAATATTTCAGAGAAATTTCAATTTTTCGTAGCTGGACAGTTATTAAAATTCCCGACATATTTCTCAAGTTCTTGATTACATTCCTATTAATTCAGCAGAGCAATATTTAACGTTAATGTTACTGTTTTCTCAATTAAGCTCCATACAAGTTTAATACTACAGAATATATTGTTTTGTTTTACAAATATAATACTGATAGTACAATAAACAACTGCATTGTGCAATATGATAAATCAAAATATTTCGTATATTTTGGCATACATTTCAAAATATATCACTTAAAAACTGTTGGAATTTTTGCGTAAAGAAATTGCAGTGGATGTAAACCTTTACCTGTATGTGGAGACACCTACGGCGCAACGAATGTTAAAAAAGATTACCTGCTGAATTTGGGGGTTATGTTCGCATTTTATTACAATAATTGAGACTAAACCTAATATTTCGCATGGGTGCTTATTTTAGCTGGCATTTCAAATCGATTTGATGAAATGAATGAATTTAATAGAACTAAAATGCTCTAGAAAGGAACCTTAATAGAAACTAGAGTAAACATTTGTAACTGTCAATCTGTACACATCTGACTGCATGTACGCATTTCAATATCAACTTTTATAAGAGCGTATTTTATCGGAATCTCTAATTGGATGTTCAAGAATATTTTATTTAATGTACTAAGTGATTGGTCTCAATCAACAAACCTATGTTGGGATGCAAACAAATAATGACCAATTAAACATGAAAACATACCTTATTATAAAATTTGATCTGCCGTTATATATTTTCTCTATTGAATCCTTTACAGGTATTAAAAACATTTTTTTGGTTACTCATATTTCCACCATGCTGCTTTCATCGAATCGAACGGGTCTACTTTAAAACTTATGCGCCATTAGAAAAAAATCTTCCTTAGTCAGATTTAAATGTTGAGCGCCATTTAAATATGTCTAATAAGGGAAAGACAGCTCTGAACTCTTAAATTTGTCCCTCATAAACGTAAAATCATTGAATGAAAAACAAAACATATTTTGCAATCTTAGCCTCCGATAGTTACCAACTCTTATTTACTTAAAAAATATATACAAAACTCTGTAATACTCTTTGGGTGCATACAAAAGCACTAGGGAACTATATTTATCAAAAAAACGCATCGATATCATTTAAAAAGTATAGGTTTGAAACTCTGAAATTGTTGCATTGAGATGAAATATAAGCGGATGACTCCGTTAAAAGTTACTTTTGCGGAATCTCCCGCAGTTTCTTGGAATTAAGGATATAATTTATTTTAATATTTTTATCTCATAAACCGACTATCAACACAAAAAACAAAATGCATGTTATCTTAGCCTCCGAAATAGATACAAACAGCCTTGGAAACAACATTGTTAAAAGTAGCATTGATTGATTAAATTGATTCTGAAACGAATCAATTGTTGGAATTCATGTAATTATTTTGGCACATAAGGTCTCCTTTTTTAAGATAACCCAAGCCAATACCTTTTTAAAAAGTCGACATAAAAGTTTCGAAGACAAAAATAAAGAAACCATATTCGCCAATGTAAAAACTGATTTATTCCTTCAGGAAAAACTTGTCTCCCTACGATTTACCATCAGCCGACCTCACGGCGTCCCCCATTTGAACTTCCTTGACTCTCACTTTTACTTAATGGTGATTTTAAAACACATTTTCTTTCTAAATTGATTTTCCGAATTACTATTATTTATATTTTACGTTACGTCCCCATTCATTTTATTCCTCACATTTTACTGTATTTCATGCTACGTGCGAACGAAATCAGCGAAGAGATAAAATAGGGGGCAATTCCTGTTCATTGGGGTCGATTTAGACGGAAATCTAGGACGACATGACCGTCAGGTAATTGATGGGGGAGCGTTGGATAAATGGGGTGGAGGTTTGGTGACAGGGTCACGGAATTCAAGGTGCGGCCCCCCGGCATAGTATGACTGCTGACGGAGCGTGCGCGGCCGGCGTTGTGTGGGCTCGCAAGGATTTCTCCCACGCTGATTACGAGGTCACTATCGGCCAAAGGGTCATCAGAAGGGGAGGGGCGTAGGCAAGCGGAAAGAGAGACAAAGGGGCAAATGATGGAGGAGTAGTGTGCGGAGGAGGAAGGGTTGGAGAGAGTTGTCTAACGTGGCGTACTCCCCGCGGTGGGTGAATGGCAGAGGAGTTGAGAGGGTAGCGGAAGCCATATTAGTTGAAACGCTAGCGATGGTGTTTTTTCTTAGAATTAAAGACATATACTCTCAGAAATAGCTGGTCGTCGCTAAACTCTTTTTACTATAAAGGGTCTCATAATGATTTTAAAAAGTGACATCAACTTCTTCCCTCTTATTTAACGATTCACCTGAAAATCAACATTTAATGAACAGAGTATTTGTAACAAATAGACCCTTTAACTAGTTACACTTGCTCGTTTACCTCTTTGTTTTAGTAAATTTTCGTGGTTTGATTAAGATGGTGAAAAACTAGTCTGAGTCTGAGTTGATTATTTGGTAACGAAATATACAAAGCACTCAAATACCAATATTTCAGAGAAATTTCAATTTTTCGTAGCTGGACAGTTATTAAAAATTCCCGACATATTTCTCAAGTTCTTGATTACATTCCTATTAATTCAGCAGATCTTATATCTTCATATAGAACTATATCTTTAATTTACTGGAGAAATATTTTGAGTAATTTTGAGATAGTTTTTCCCTTTAGTTAACCTTAGGCCCTTTAAGAAGGTAAATAAAAGGATTCCTCAGTAACTAATGAACAACATCAAACTCTTAAGAAATTAAATATTTTTTGGCATGGAAAAGAAATTTGCCAGCATAATTTCAAAAGGTATAAATAAAAGATACTTATAAAATTGATGTAATCTGGATTATTACTCTACCTTGGTTATTAATTTGTTGTTTGTATTAACATCAGTTATTTATGGATGAGTTATTTTCTTAAATGATGCTTAAAAATCGGGTCAATGACTTCACTCTGCTACGGAAACTACGTATATTTCAGATAATTAGTACGAAAGAAGTTACTAATTAGCTGTTTCCTATTGAAACAAATTTGTCTAATATAAAGTTCTGAGTACCAATTAACAATAGAGTATGTGATTAAAGCTTGGGAAAAAGTTTTTTATTAACTTACGATTCGTAAATTAAAATTATAAAATAATCATCTCATGCAGAAAGAAATGAGGGTTTATAGTACAAAATTCTGATTAAAATTTTATACAATTCATTATGAAACCCATAAAAGCACTTTGAAAATTAGAACTTTCATGACAGTGAGACGTCAATTGAAAAAAATATCAAATGAAAAAATTGTCATGATGTCACCAGATATTTTCAAGCCTTTACAACCCCTATGTCTCATATAAATTTTCTTTTTCAATTCTAAATGAATCACAGCGTTGAAAACGATACACAAAGGTCTCGTTTATTTTTATTCATCCCCCGCCTTCATCGTTTTCCCCAAATTGAAATCTCAGGCGTCTAGCACAATCATTATATTTTTTGTTCGCTGCTCGGGGGAGAGGAGTGCGGGAGCAAGAGGAGAAGAGGGAAATACCGAGGAGGATATAAAAGGGGGCTTTCATCAACTCACATTCAGCCATTTCCTAGAGGGGTGCCGTTTTCCCGCGATTCATCCCGCACACTCGTGTGCTTCGCAAGTAAGAAACAAACGAAAGAGACGATACGTTTTTTTTTATTTTGATACGCTTTCGTGATCCCGAAATCGGGTCACGCTAGCAATCGACACTGAAAGGTTTCACGCACGTCCTGTTTCGAAAGGACAAACAAGGCCAACAGTCGGCAGTGCACTGAAGAGGTCCGCATGTGCATTGAAGGGAAGGGAAAGGGGAGAGGGATGGAGAGAGAGAGAGAAAGAGACAGAGAAAGAGAGAGAGGGATGGAGGGAGAGTCAGACGTGTTAAGAGGGCCCTGCCAAATGGTCGCCGACCGCATTTGTTTTGAGTTTCCCGCCACCGCAGGCAGAAACACTGGTGATAGTCTTTATGAAGGTGGATATAAAGCGGAAGGATCCCAGAAAGTGGCGACTTTCCGAACCGGAATAGTCATTAGCGGTGCAATGTAATCGAATTGAAAACTGGGTCGTCACCATTACGGCAATGAGTTGATCAAACGATGCTAGGCCTTGGCTAGAAATGGTGCTGAGGCAGCCACAAGCTAGAAATGATTCCATGAAACGACACTTGAATTTTCTTTAACAGTGTGGTTTTGCTTTTTAAATTTCCTACACCGAATAACTTCAAAATGAGACAGTATGTCTCTAGTTATACCGTATTCGCTGCTGATGAATGGGGATAAATATAACCTTGATGGATAGAAGTAATGATATTAAAGAATAAATAAAATACAATTTAGGCCAATAGGTTAAAGAATATAAGTAAGGGCAAAATTACACGGTTTATTCATGATTCTATCGAATAAATACAAAGTTTTAAAGGAATAGCACGAGGTTTGCTATGCATGGCGTTTGTGGGAAGAGAGTTCGCTAAAATCATTTGGTAGCAGAACAAACTAAATATAGGGTATTACTCATAGACTTGACGAAAAGATGCACGAAGATGTACTTACATAAAAACTTAACACCTTCTAATTTTTAGAATCAATAGGATGTATTTTCCTGTTTCGTAGATTTTGAAAAAGCGTTTCATATAGTGAAATGGATGTATATAATAAATATATATTAGCAGAAAATAGCAATTGGTTGGAGAGACAGGACGCTAATCCGCAACCTGAACATGTCTCAGACAGCTCAGATGTGAGCGGTGAACAGAGAGTCCGAATGGGTAATGTTGGAATAGGTGTAAGGTAGGGTTTCCCATTTTCACCGGTGCTGTTCAACGGATATGTAGAGGAAATGATTAGAGGGGCATGGGGAGAACTGGAGGTTGGAATGAAAGTCGGAGGGAATTTCGTAAAAATCATTTAGGTTTGCTGATGACCAATCATTAGTTGCTCAGTCAAACAAGGGGTTGCAAGCATTACCAAGTGAATAGGAAAATCAGTGCGATAGATACGGAATGAGAATCAATATAAATAAAACAAAGGATATGCGAATTTCCAGAAAAAATACCTAAGCCAAACATTAAAATAGGAGGGAAAAACTACAGCAGGTATCTCGGAAATATATTGGACAAACATTGCCAAAGCAGTAGGAACTTAATAAGAACTGGCCTAGGCAAAGATGCTTCCACTAGGAGGAGGGAGTTGACTACAGGGACGTTCAGGAAGGATGATAAGAAATGACTCGTAAAAATTTTGATATGGAGCGTATTTATGTACGGCGGGGAAACGTGGTCGCTGAAACAGGACAACAGTAGTAGATTAGAGGCTTTTGAAATTATTATTATTAAAACTCACACGTGCTGATAGACAATGTCAGGTGGCACGGAAGTCCCAAGTATTATAACCAAACTTGTCTTGGAAAAATAACATGATATGTCAAATATAATTAATATCACAAAAGATATTAAATAAAATCAGTCGTTAAAAAAAATACAACTAAAGAAAACTACCAAACACCAACCTCTTTCCCAAAGAAAGAGTTCCCACCTCATTAACATCAGTTTCCCAATCAACAAGAAAAACACATAATTAAGTTGTTACATAAAAGTTTAAACAACATATCGATCAAATTTTCACATAAATGTTTTATATATTTTCTTAAGTCGTTCTTTGTGTCCAGCATTTTACCTTGAATTTGTGATTATTTTTCCCTCTAAAATTTGGATTTCCTGCCTCTTTCCTCAGTTCTGCCCAAGCTTTCTCTCCCTTCAAAATCCGGAACATTCCACAAAGTCTGATTATTTTCTTCCACTTTGTTATGGTTCCCAGCCCAGCGCAAATGTGGGTGTAGAGAACGATGAAAGTACAATGAACCGAAAGGAAAACAAATGAGGAAGTATTAGATATTGTGAACGAGGAAAGGGGACGTTGGGAGAAATCCTAACGAGTTAGTAAAAATGAAGGAAGGGTTCGCGAAGTATTGATCGCCAGTGGAATGTTGAAGACTAATAGAGGGGAGAATTTTAGGTGAACGAGGAAAGGGCAGGAACAGGATAGGGATGTTGGACGGCATGAATGGAGGAAGGTGCAGAGAGATGAAGAGGGACTTGATGTAGCGTAAACTGACGGAAACTGACGGATTGTTTTGTTAGGAGCTACAAAATATTGATTTATTAGTTATGTCCATCCAGAGCCTACATTAACTGGCTTATTACTTAATAATAATAACGCTTATCGATGTGACGATGATCAACATCCGATGTGATGAAAGAGTAATCTGACCAATAAAATTGATCTACCAGATACTAATATTTTGGTAAAAAATCTCTTGTTTGAAATAACGTTAACATTACATCTTCCTGCAAATTACGATCAAAGCGATTAAAAACCTAAGAACTTAATTCCTGTTGATATGCATCATGCTGTTCTTTCTTGAGTAAATTAATTAAATTTATGAAATGAGAAAAATTCTTCAGTGACTGGTACATGTAAATCTATTGATATTATTTAGATAAGACCCGAATCAAAAGATAGAAATATTTCTACGTTTAATATTCTTCTTATGGCTAGCGTGGAATTAAAGTTTAAAATGTCCGAGAAAATGAATAATTGGACAAAATTAATTTATGAAGCGTTGAGAGGCACGGCTATTTTCACTATCATTCATAGCTTCGGTCATACAATGGCTATTTAGTACCCAATATATCAAAAACAATCTTTAGCTACAGCTGTTAAATCAACCACTTTTTACAAGTCAATGAAAACTTACTTAATCATAATAGTTTCCTTTGGCCTTAATAGTGATTTTACAAATGATAGGAAAGACCCACTGACTCCCAAGTGAAGTGAAGACTTTCACCCTGTGATTTTGTTTTAGGTCCTGAGACTGAACTCTAATTTAATATGTACAATAGTTTTATAGAGGTTTCCAGGCGGTAAATATTTTTAATAAATAAATTTTGACATAAAAATCACAGTTATAAAAAATGACATGGTCGCTACGTATATACTCACGAGGGGACTGGGTAAATATTTTCTACGTCATGTTAAGGCGTATTTACGAAACACCATCGATCGATTACGAAATGAGATGAAATTAGTGTGATTAACACCCTTCGCGTAGCAAAATCTAATGCTCGTCGCATGAGTACCGACATGATTGGTCCAAGGTATAATCAGGCAGTGGCAGTAATTCTGTTTAAATGCTTCTATGGCTGAAGCCATTTCTCACCGGTAGTACAGCTCAAGCAACAACGGCATGCAATATTCATGAGGTTCGAAACAGGATTCAGAAACACGGTTCCTCTACTACCACTTCAGGCCGTTTGCTGTAAATATAGTATGCTGCCCAGTGAAACGATAGGTTTTTGGAAGCTAATAACTATTTTAAAATGGTCCTTAATAAATAAAACGGTTTCTGGCTTAACTTAGTGGAAAATCTTCATACTGACTTTTAATAATCAAACCACACTACTTTTCCACATAAACTTTATGAGGAAAAGTAGTGTGGTTTGATTATTAAAAGTCAGTGGTCCTTAATAACTTACGTAAATTTATAAGTAATATATCATCACGCGCTACTGATGTTGCGGCAAATACACTGGATCGTGCAAAACTATATTTTTTTAAATTTACGGAGTATTTACATATAGTATTTTAAGAAAAAAGACAAAAAAGTAACATCGTAAACGAATAATTCAAATTCCCAGCCGTCCAAATGAATCGTTTATCTAACTAATATCATTCACAATCAAGTCGAATAAAAATACTTATTTTTCCTAATCCATTCGTTTAGCCTGTTAGGCGACTAGATTTGACAAACTGTTATCTTCAGCATATCCTAAATTTTTGAAATCATTCGTTCTATCACGAAGCAAAGAAAAGAAAATCTTTTAATATATTTCTGCGGTTAATCAAAATCATAAGTTTTATACTATAAAATATGGATTTCGTCCCTGTGGTTAGAACTTAGATAATTGTTGAAAGTGATTACATCACAGGTAATAAACCGTATGATCCTCGGTCAATAGCCTAGTTACAATTTATAATGTCATTTTTCCGCAAATAAATTGATAAAAACCTTAATTTCAAAAAAGCTTGCATATTCAACGTTGAAAAAATTAATTTGAACTTCAATTTATGTACACCTACATTGACCAATTTTTCAAATTGTTGCAGACTAATTGTTATAATTAAATAAAATGCACCAAAATTCCTATAATGTGAATTACAATAATTATATTACCAGTGTTAAATATTGTAGCTATAACTCTGCATCAAAACCCATGATAAGCGACCTTTTTCCATGACTGAATGCTACAGTGTTACCTTTTCCTAAGGGTTTAGTATCAATTGGAATCTAATAACAGTGAAACTATGAGAATTAAAGAAATAAATAGACAGCAATATAAACTATTATGTGGTCAAAATCTGATATTGTTAAAAACCATAAATTAGAAACCACGAGTATTGCGTGAAATGTCTTTCACAATTTATTTTCATGAAAGCAGCAATGTTTTTCTTAAACTTTTTTTACGTAATATTATAATAAATCAATAACTGACAAAAGGAAAAGTGAGATATTCGTACTAAACTACTGGGTTAGTATTATTATGTAGCCTACCTTTTACTTGAGGTTTTTGATAGGCACAAACCAAACCAGATATTATAAATATATTTTATTGTTTTGTCTACATGGACTTATACGCTATATGGTAATACAACGAACAGTAGACGCTAGTATTTATTGTTAAATTAAATCGGTCAAAAAATATATTTCAGAAATTCTCATTCTCCTCATCGAAAGCCAAAGCTAACTATATTCAATAATTATTCACGAATTACAGAACTAATGATAGAAAGCACCCTTAATCTCTCAGCAAAATTTGAAACCGAGTGCTCCCAAAACATCTGTAGGAGATATTTGCGTTCACAAGGCGGTGGTTAAAGGGCACACTTAAATTAATTTTCGCTCAATTTTCAAAATTATCAGAAGCATTGTTAATCAAATGCGGTACAGATGAATGGATCAGTCAAGACATATTAACTTCTACATCACTGAGGTTATGTTTTCGAAGGACTAAAAATTCCTCTAAACGTCATTCATAAAAACACGAGTTTAAGTGAGTCGGATATTACAGGAACTTACTGCCCTGTTGTTAACACACCTCGTAGAAAATTCAGCTAGCTATTAGGGAAGATGGGTCACAGCTAAGCTCATTTCCACCATTAAAGCATATTTGAGCAATTTGTTAGGAGTATAGTGTTCAGGGAAAGGGACAAGGGAGAGAATAAACCCGGTGACTGAATTAGTCTAGTCTTTACGATAAGAGCCAAAAGGGGCACAGTTTAACGTCCCATCGACAGCGTGCTCACTTCAACTCTTCTCCGCTAAGCACCAACACTCGGGATGCCATTGAAATTTTCTACACCTTCAGGATTCAAACCCAGGTCTACCGAGTGAAATTTTGGTCCAATAAACGCCACATCATTCCGATTAACTGGAAATTCAATCGTAACTCAATTGGTTGAGAATTATTCATAGAAATAATATTATATCGCAAAATATATATGGTTGAAAAACACTATACTATGAAAATAATATGTAGACGTTTCTGGGGGCCAATTTCACGTGAGTGATCGTGTGTTATTCGGGTAGAGATGACTTGAGGGCGCTAATCGATTTAAGACATTGAGTGTCTGTACACTATTTTTCCAATTTTTAGTTTTTAAGACCGAGTTCTTATTTCGCCAAAATCATACGGCTAAAACAAAATAGTAGTTTATCACATATTTGCGAATATACATAGAGACTTAAATATAATTGTTATAACCCAACTTGTTCCTCAAAAGATACGCCCACAAATTATTGTTTACTACCTCTTTCTCACTCAATTGATGCAACGCAATAGATAATAGTCACTACAAAACACCATGTTCACTGTTTAAATAAAAATATCTAAAGGAAAACTTTGAATTATAAAAACCACTGTTGCGATGTTGAATGTGGAAAAAGAGAGAAATATGCACAGGATCTGATAAGCTAAAATTTATACACCTTGGCAATTCACGCGACCACACAAGAGAAAAAACACGTAGCTCATGAGTGTCCAGTCCTCCATCCCGACTCCAAGTTGTCCCAAGGGAGCCGTGAATGGCGGGCTGCTACGAGAGATCAGTGTCCCACGCTCCAAACCGGAGCATCGGATTGGGGACAAAATTAAGCAAAGAGGCCGATCCATTTTGGCAAAGCGTACCGCGTATACAAATAAAGAATTTAACTTGCATAAATTAACGGTGGATTCCATGTTGTAATAAAATTCCGTGTCGAGATCGTTCAATTTAAATAAGTGGATTAACTACTTACAAGATTTTCCCATCATTATATAGGCAAAAAAACCTGCTAGGACTCACCTGAAAAGAAAAATAAAAATTATTTCAGAGGGTAATATTTTATTAAAAGATAAAAATATGAATAACTAAAGCTGCAAACAAGATGATATCAACATTTGACAATTTTTGTTTATCATATTCCCTAAAGGAAAAGTGACATAGAGAATTTTTAGAATCATTACATGATATTTCCCTAAAAAAATTATTATAGCCATATTTTTTCTCGCGCATTGGTCTCATTTGCAGACTCAAGAGTAAATGTTGAAACTTTCCCCATCTAACAAGGCGCGTTGCATCACGAGAACCATTTCCACTCCATAATATAATAGTTTAACTTATAATGAGTAATTATTAGGAAATTAGGTACCTCTCAGAAGGAAGTTTACCATGGCTTTAACGCCAGGTTATTACAAAGTATTAGAGAGCAAACACGTACCAGCAAGTTAAGGACCAATATTTGACGAATTTTGGCACCGGATGCAACCATAAAGTGGTCCGCTACACTAAGTGAACAATTCCAACCAAGGATTAACTCCGCTTCCCTCTCCTTCGCTATCCCTTCACGACGCGCCCCTCGCCCTCAGCCCATGCGCCCAGACGGGTGCAGTCGGAGTTGGAAGCGGGTGATGATGACAGCGGGGGCGGGGGAATGAGGTGTGGGATAATGCTTTATTTTCGAGGTACTGGGGGACGGATCGCGTACGGCCATACACGCCTGGAGCATCCTTCGCGAGATCATAATGACCGAGTTGTTAGACTGTGCCGAGGCAACAAAGCGCGGATGGAAGACAATAACAGCCTCGTCCGCGGCGCCCTCCCAACGCCCCGCATTCTCCGACGTCGAGCCCTCCTCCCACACACCCCCCTCCCACGGACGACGCCTGCCCACAACCGTCCCCGCCCTTCCGTGCGCGTGATGCAGCCACCCCACCCGACTCGCCTTCGTCACATCCCCCGCCACACTCTCCACGCCCTCAAAACCGCTCCTCGATCAATATGTCTGTGCACTCACCCATCATGCAATGCCAAATAAGGGGACACAGAGAGGGGGATTCGGCCGGTGGAAGGTGTAATAGGAGTGGAAGATTTTAAGGTGATAATATCTGAGATAAACATATCTGAGGATGTCAGCTTTTGTATTCATTTACCGGTGCTCATATATACACCTGCACGCGCGCCCTAAGACGCTAATAAAAACACTCAAATACACGTTAATATATAGTATAATATATTAATTTTCGTCTGTTTGGGTGATTAAAAATGAATACATAAACTGGTATCCTCAGATCTTTTTATCTCAGATATTATCACTTTAAAGTCATCCAAACTACTTTACACCGTCCACCGGCCGTTCCTATATATATATATATATATATATATATATATATATATATATATATATATATATATATATACATACATACATATATACATATATTATTAGGTAATATACCGTTTTAGGTAGGTTTTTCGATGGACACAACTATCAAATAAACATTTTGTGACTCCCCACCTAGAAAGGTAATCTATATCAGGTCCCTCTTCATCTCTAAGTACTTCTTTCCTCACTTCATCCCGTCCAGCATCCCTATCCTGTTCCTGCCCTTACCTCGCTTGCCCAACATTCTCCCCTCTATTACCCTCTTCAACATACCACTACCGCTCAATACGCCTTTCATCGCGTATTTCATCAATTACGCCACTTTTCCTGCCTCCATTGGATTTCTCTCAACAAACCCCTCTCCTCACCCACCATCTCTAGTACTTCCTCATTTGTTTTCCTTTCGGTCCATTTTACATTCTCCATTCTTCTCCACACCAATATTTCAAAAACCTCCAATCTACGCCTATCCTCCTACTTCAGTGGCCACGTTTCCGCGCCGTAGAGCTACGCTCCATATCAGAGTTTCTACAGTGGCCACGTTTCCGCGCCGTATAGCTACGCTCCATATCAGAGTTTCTACGAGTCTTGCCTTAAAATCCCTACTCAACGTCCCCGTCATCAACTACCTCCTCCTTGAGAAAGCCTCCTTGCCTAACGCAATTCTTCTCCTTACGTCCCTACCACTTTGACCGTATTGGTGCAAAACACTTCCGAGATATGTAAACTGTTCTACCTGCTCTATTTTTTCCCCGCCTATTTTAATATTTAGCTTAGCCTTTTTCTTTCTGGAAAATCGCATAACCTTTGTTTCATTAATGTTGATTCTCATCCCATATTTATCGCACTTAATCTCCAATTCACTCAGCAATGCTTGCAGCCCCTTGGCTGACTGAGCAACTAATGCTTGGTCATCAGCAAACCTAACCAATTTTACGAATTCCCCTCCGACTTTCATTCCTACCTCCAGTTCTTCCCATGCCTCTTTAATCATTTCCTCCATATACACTGAACAGCACCGGTGACAATGGACAACCCTGCCTTACACCTCTTCCTAACACTGCCCATCCGGACTCTTCGTTCCCCACTCGCACCTGAGCAGTCTGAGACATGTACAGGTTGCGGATCAGTCTCCTGTCCCTCTAATCCATTCCTATTTTTTGCAATACACGCATTAATTTTTCCCAATTCACTCTATCAAACGCTTTTTCGAAATCTACAAAACAGGCAAAAACGTCCTGATTGTATTCTATATTCCTCTCGACTAGTGATCTCATTACTGCAATGGCATCACGCGTACCTCTTCCTTTCCTGAACCCAAACTGATCATCCCCTAAGTAATCATTTGCCTTACTCTCTATCCTTTTGTTGATGATCCTGAGAATAACTTTAGCTGCGTGGGATATCAAACTTATTGTTATGTAATTCTCACATGACGAAGCCTTTGCCTTTTTTGGAATAGGAACTAACACCGATCTCAAAATCTTCCGGCCAGATTCCTTCCTCATAGATACTACGAATCAGTCCATATATGGCCTTCTTCCCACCTTTCCCTAACCATTTCAACATTTCTACAGGAATATTGTCCGCCCCCACAGTCTTATTTGCTTTCATCTCCTTTAATGCCCTTTCTATAGTATTTCATAGTCGAGTATTACAGGACCTAAGCTATCTTATTCTACGTCATGTTCCTTTTCTATGTCTAACCTTGTAGGCCTAAGTTCTCTACCATACAGTGTTTCTCTATATTCCTTCCATCTCTTTTGGATTTTTTCTAGTTCAACTATTACCTTACCCCACTTATCTTTAACTGTTAGCACAGATCTTGCCTTCTTATTTCCCGATAATAACTTCACCTTGCTGTATAGAGCACCAATTTCACCCTTCTTCTGTAAACTTTCCATATCCTCGCATCGCGTTTTCCACCATTCTTCTTTTGCTTTATTTGTGGCCCTTGTCAATTTATTGTTTAACTCTTTGTACTTCATTTTGCCTAACCCTGTGTTTACATTTTTCCATTTTCTTCTCTCATCCATCTTTGCAATCATCTCATCCGTTACACATGGTTTCCTTATCCTTTTCCCGTTAACGGTTCCTATAGTGTCTTTAGCGGATTCCAATATCCCTTTCTTGATACATTCCCATTTTTCTTCGATAGTACTCAGTTCTTTACCGTCATCCATCATTTTCTCTACAGCCTGCTGATACTCCTTCCTCGTTAATTCATTTACTGCTTCTAAATTCAATTTTTTAACCCGCCGCCCTTGCCTTATCTTCTTGAAACGAACATTACATTTCATAACAACTAAATTGTGGTCAGAGTCCGCATCCGCTCCTGGGAAACTGTGCGAATTTATCACACTGTTCCTAAACCTGTGCCTAACCATAATATAATCTAACTGATACCTTTTTGAGTCACCTGGCATTTTCCATGTATACCTACGCCTTATGTCTATATATACATATATACATATATATATATATATATATATATATATATATATATATATATATATATATATATATATATAAACACACAAACACTAACACAAAAAAACACTACACACATAGAAACATAAAAGAAGGACACTTACATTGGATATTTACGTTTCGACGGCACGGCCGTCGTCATCCTGCCGTCCTGCCGTGCCGGCCGGGCCGTGCCGTCGAAACGTAAATATCCAATGTAAGTGTCCTTCTTTTATGTTTCTATGTGTGTAGTGTTTTTTGTGTTAGTGTTTGTGTGTTTGTGCGTCGCCGGAGAGCGTCTTTTCCAAGTTTATATATATATATATATATATATATATATATATATATATATATATATATATATATATATATATATACATACATACATATATATATGTACGCACACAGACGCATATTAATTCGGGCGAAAGAGCCATAAGAGGTGTTTGATTGAGAGGGACGAGAGAAAGGGTGTGACAAAATTGTATAAAATAGGGTGACCCAAAAAGGTAGAAAAGATGATTTCCTCGCGAATCTCGCCTTCGCTTTGTTATTTGTTTAACGCAGTTCACGCAAGACGATTCTGAGTGGGAGAAGGACTCAATTGTTCGGGCGTGCGGGAGTGACAGGTGAAATTTTTTCCACGTGAAGGTGTGAGAAAGGGATGAGGGGGAGCAATCCATCGATAATGTCGTCATATAAGCATTGACTGAGAGTCGTCGGCCCTGGAAAATGTTTCTTTCTCTCTGACACTTGTAGGTGTGCTGTCGCATTGAAGTTACTCTTCTCATCAAAGAGTTTCCACGGTTGAAATTAGGCAAGAACTCTTCCACCTCCTGGTTTTATGTTCCCTTTTATAGCAAAGAGCCGATCATATACACAGAACTTGCTCGTATTAATGAAACAAACGAACGGAAATATATCAGAAGGGTGTTCCGATTTTGTATAATAATAAAGAATAATATAATAAAACTAATATAATAATACGGTGAATTTGTTAGTTACCTGGTTATATATTAAAAAAAATACTGTTTAAATCATAGCTTACGGGCTTAATGCGGATTTCATAAGCACCTAATGATGCCGTCATTTTCGATCTCCTACTTTTGCGTGGGCTTTAGAAAATAAATTATGGCCCTGGGTAAAGTCATTATTTGGAAAAAAAACTTTGATATTCCACTGAGAAATCAACACCTACCTCCTAGTCTAACGACTGAAATCCATTTTCGGTAAGATCACTCAGCTGCAAACCCTGAACCCATTCTACGACCCTAAAATCTGTTATATCGTATGTCTTTATTCCGTGTTTTACAGCGCCGTCCTTTATTTGGTCCTCCACTTTCAATCAGTAAACCTCGGTGACATATTTCACGGAATATTTTAAACTAGATATGACATCACATTGTTTTCGATTTGTTGGTATATTGTGCTCCAATTTTCTCTGTATGGCCATTCAATAACGATATTCACAGTGCGTTCTAATCCTATAATTACAGCTATAAATATTCTTCCCGCAGAGAACTTCCTAAAATGTAAAAAAATGTATTAGACCATCATATGTGTCATTTCGTACCTCTGTCCCGTATTTTGAAGGATTTGTCACAGTCGAAAAGTCATCCCTAATAAAAGCTAATTCTCTTACAACACAATGGCCGCTCCAATACACCCTTTTCATTTCTCCTATTATTTTTTCATTTACTCGTCCGTGTCTGCATTATCCTTTACTAATTTTTTAATTTTCAGAAAAATTTCGCCTCCAAATAAACCCAAAATATCCATGTACTATTCGGAATTTATTTAAATAGATTTTTCCATGCATCAACCCGGGGCGTTTCTACACCTACCATTTTCCTCACCTATTTGCTCCCTGGAATGTTTTTGATTTCAAAGTCACCGATTGTTCTTAAGTTTGATTTTCAAAATGTACATTAGTCTTGTTCATGGAATAGTATAATTCATTCAAATCTTTTCGAGGACTGATTCATTGCTAGTAATTGTTAATGCATGTACTAATGTTGAGAAAATAATAGTTCCTTCTTCCTTATGAACGTCTCTTAACTCTTATTACACACAGTGTTACTTACTTCTGCTCCAGGTAACAGATTACCCATCCTTTAATTTATCTCATTTGCAATTTGTAATTTAATCCCAAAATTCTTCTCAAGTCTCTGCAGTAATAACTATATAATTTGAAGCCAAAAAAGCTTTAATTCATTCCATATTAAACTTTCAATTTTGTATCCCTCTGATTTCAATTCATGTATTGACTTTTCCACATAAGTGTTGATTTATTCTGGTGATCGATGATATACCTATTTAACACCTCTACTTTTTATTCTTTTTCTTTCAGTCTAAATTGACTACAGTATGGCAACTTGACTCTCATAGGGGTAATATATTGCTCTTTTCCATCATCATTTATTCCAATTTTACCAGCATTTTGAATCTTCCTCTACTCAACGCATTCAATAGCTTTACTCGATCCCAGAAATACCACATCAAATGGCTGGTCGTTTGTCATGTTCCCTTCTAGATCTACCGTTCATTGTGAATTCAAATTTGTTTTACAACCAAATATGTCCAAATTTCCCTTTTATCTGTCATCTATTCATAAGACCCAGTATTTTGGACGATGGTGCTACCAGACAAGGGTCAATATTCTTCACACATACCGGACCTCTTTTCCAGGGAGATTATCTATTTACGAAGTCGTGAACGCCAAACTTCATACTGACAACTGTTTTAGATCAGAGTTTCTTGCATGGAAACAAAACCGGTTAAAAAGATTACTGTCAACATATTTTTTGTCACATAATAGAGGATATTAATGTATCATAGGAAATGCTTATGAGAACCTCAGAGTGATAACGTTTCATTATAACTCTGATCCTTAGGTTTTTCATAAGATGATGTATTCCAAACTACTAATTAAATCTTTAGCATGGAGGTAATACAAGATGACTATGGAGTTCTCCCCGTTTATGCAAACTTCTATCATAATTTTACCTTTTGAGTTAAAAACGCTTTAATGCTTTTTATTTACACTCACTCTTCGTTCTTAGACTTTCGGTCTTTCGGCTCCATTTCTGTTTCTTTTCAAATAAGTAACGCATTCATAAGTAAACAGTACAAGCGTTCGTCTTCATGTTGCTCCTATCACCCTATGGTAACATTAGGAGACTTGACGCCTAAATGTAAAACCGTAGTAATATACACCATCGTCACGGAAATTTGTTAAAACAGATTGATTCACAATATTTTCTCAACTTGATTGATTTCTCACAAAGGACGGACCAATTTATACCAGAAAAGCCACATTAAACGTGAGATTTATTTACATTCTTCATCCAGAATATTGGAATCTGATCTGTAGTGAGTGTGTTGGTGGGTTCGTGAGGGGAGCACGTAGGGCTGCAATATCTATTCGAAAGAACATTTTTCAACACCTTCCGCCCCAAAATCATTCTAGGAAGTCGCATTCAAGTAGATAAGAGGAATGGGCCAAGAGACGGGCGGGAGCGATAGGGGAATAACTAGATACGCTTTGGGAAGGTCGGGATTTGGGGAGAGGACATAAAAGGGAGGTCTTGCGCGGGTTTGTTGAAATGGTCAAACAGGAGTTAGAGATGGGAGATATGTATCCATATATATACAAAGCCTCTCCCATAAGTAGGAGGACTGTATCAATTATAAAACTATTACGGCCAGAATTGATGCGTTTACTCAAAAGTCATCGAAGTAGCTCCTTGTGCGTCCACACACCGCTGCCAGCGGGTTTTTCACGCCTTGTACGCTTTCAGGAAGACGGCACCCGGAATACTGCTAAGTTCCCTGGTCACGGTCTCTTGTAACGCCTCCACCGAGTGGTGGAAACGTCCTTTCAGCACGAATTGGAAATGAAGGAAGAGGAATAAGTCTGATGGGGCATTGTTTAAAACATTAGGACCCTATCATGGTCAAAAATCTCTTGGCAGATCCGCGTGCGAGTTTCTTTTCGATCATCTCAGAGCACTCGCGGCACTAACTTCGCCCACCCATTTCGCATGCCTATGTTTTGGTAACGAGTCGATGCAAACCACTTTTAGGGATGCGAAGTTCATTAAAAATCATGCGAACACTTACTTTGCGATTCCTACCCAAAAAAAAATCCCTCTGGCAACGGTTTCGTCACTTTTTGGGGTCGAAGGATGTCCTAAAAGTTCAGCGTCTTCAACATCTTCTCTACCCTACTAAACCAACTTTTTCCACTCAAACACACCCGATCTCCCATGGCGTTATCACCATATGCTCCCTTGAGCATATCATGAGGATCTTTAGCGTTTTTGTCCAATTTCATGCAACATTTGATGGTGTACCGCTGTTCCAATAACCAGTTCATGACGGGCGTAACGAGGGTACGTTATAGCACTGTCGCAAACGAACGATCCGCACTCAGAAAAGACTGGAAGCGAAATTCCACGGGCATCTACCTGCATGCGTCTCTCGCCTGAATGCGAGACTCGCCTCCCTCGAAATTTTCCATAGAAACTTCCCTCATCCGTCTATCATCGAAAAAATAAGTCATACTAATTTTTGGACAAACCATGTAAGCCCTTAGAGAAATTGGAAATCGATCATTATTATAAATATTGTTATATCAAAATTTTCCTTTTAATAGCCTCGACACAGTCACTTTTTAATTGTTGTTTTCACACACAAGTCTTTCAGATTATTGCACATCTAAACCACGAACTTGATTCATAGGAAAAAAGTTATAAAGTTTTTTCAAAAATTACTAAGTCATTATTTCTGTTCTTTTTATAAACTGCTTCTTTGGACAGATATAGGCTTAGCGATTAAAACGATACGTTTCAAACCACTCTTTTAGTCTTTAAGCAATCAAACTGACATCTGAAACTAACATAAAACATTCTTCAAATACGCATAATTCTTTCCTGCAAACAGTCAGTCCAACACTACAGTTCTTCTCCTACGACTTCCACGCTTGCCCAACGGTCCTTCCTCTATTCAGTCTTAAACACCAACGCTAATCAAATTTGCCGGATTCATCATTCCTACCTTCTTGTACCGGCCATTTCTTCTCCTCCATAATCTTGCCTGCCATTTCATCGTTCATTTCCCCCAGTTCATTTCACCTTGTCCATCCATTTCCACACCCAAATTTAATTAGCCTCTTTTCTACGTTCACTTTGCTCCAAAGGTTTCTGTCGTACAAAACCACAATTCCTGTCAAAGTTTTGGCAAGCCATTTCTTTATTCATTTATATATCTTTATTCAACATCATTGCCATCAATTCCACCATCGCGAAAGGTTTTTTTCTAACGTAATTCTTCTTTTTATGTCCCTACTACTTTGACCACTTTGATCGAAAATACTTCCGAGTTAGGTTACTGATGCACATTCTCTAGTTTATTAGCTCATTTTTAATACACCGTATAGCTTCTTTATTTCTCAAGAACCGCACGAATTACTATTTATACTCATTCCATACTTTACGTACCGACTTTTCATTGAACTCAGCAAAGCTTCCAATCTCTTAGATACTGACAAACCTGCTCAAACGAAACCCAAACAAATTTTATGAAATCATCCCTGACTTTATTTTCACTTTCCAGCTGTTCCCATACCTTCCAATCTCTACCCATAACCATTTTCTCCATATAAACGTAGGAAATGAAGAATGATGTTGGACAATCCTCTTAACCCACTTTTTAAAATATCCCATTCCAACTCTCCATCTAATAATTACACTTGAGTATTCTGAGCCATGTGTTGCATTTCCCACCATTGTAAAATATTAATTTGTTTCTATCCAATTTACTCAATCGAATGCTTTCTAGTTTGTAAGAAACAGATAAATATATACCGATTATCTACGATGTATCTCTCTGTAAGTGACATTATTACTGCTATGGCATGACACCTACCTCCCCCACATATGAAATTCAAGAGTAACTTTCCTAAATAATGATTTTCCCTGCTCTCCATGTTCTTATTGATGATCCTGAGCTACCGCTTTGGCGTGCGAAATCCAACATATTATTCCAAAGCCATCACATCTGGCTGCCTGCCTTCCCTTTTTAGGGATGATAACTGACACTAATCTCACGATATACTCCCACCAAATTCTTCCCTTATCTATCCTACAAATTGGTCTATTAAAGCTCTTCTTCGCACGTTTTCCTAAATCCCTAAATAGTCCCGTGAGAATAGTTTCTACATAAACATAATTTTTAATCAATTTCCGAAATTATATTTCTTTCTCGCCATTACACATGCCTGAAATTAAAATATTGTCTTCTACATCATATTACCTTTCAATATCAACGCTAGCTGGTCTACTAACTCTGTATTTTTGCTATTTCTGCTGAATATTTTCTTGTTCAATATATAATTTTCCTGACTTATCTTAAATTGTTTGCACAAATTACTTCTTGTCAGGGCTTTCTAGTTTCTGTGTAGCGAAATTATTTCACCTTATTTTGGTAATCTTTCCATATACTTGCATTGAATCTTTCGCAACGTTCAGTTTTGTTTCTTTTGCTATATTCGTTTCTCGTTTCAGTTTATCATTCAAGAATATCAGTATTTTTTCTTTTATTTGCTATTTTTCTAGCCATCTTGTACATAATCCATTGTTTGCTTTTTTCTAACACTATTTTGTGTAGTATTGTTTGCAACTTTCGATGTCCATTTTTTTTAATATGATCTTATTTTTCCTCTTTAGTACCATCTTCATTTCTTCACTCTTATTATCTCTACAGACATCTGACACATTTCACTACAGACATTCCCCTTTAATGCGTTCCCAGTTCAAATTTCTAAATTTAATTTCAACAAACCATATTATCAGTTTCATATTTTTTAATCAGACATTATTTTGCATTAGCACCTGAATCCGTATCCGCTCCCGAAAAACTAAGCGAATTAACCATGCCCTTTAATTTTCTTTGCCTTACTAAAATATAATCTCACTGATATCTTTTTGATTCCCCGAACATTTTTTATATAATTTAATCATTTAATATAAACTTTAGCCTACTGTTGTGTTCGAGTCAAGTGTTCGTTCGTTATGATTTATTTATTTCTTCTGTGGAACTCTATTGCTTTATCCAACATGTCATCTTTTGTTCATAAATCATAGTCCAATTCCTCACTAACATTATCCGTTCGCCCACCTTCATGTTTCAGTCCCCATCACTATTTCTATTTCCTCTAAACATTTTTTCTAACTGATCCCGTCAAAATTTTCATTTAAAAGACTTTACATTTTATGGGCTTGGTGGAATGTACCATGAAACTGAACTATGCCCAATCTCATTGGCGCAGCTTTTACTTCTGTTAATAGTAATCCATCATTCACTTTATGACAAAAATAATAGGGAAATAAGAAGACTCCATTGGGTCAAGAAGCTTTAACACGCAGGGAAGTACTGCTGGCATGGGTATTAAGTAACGAGTTTAAGAAAAGAATAGTAAAACTGAAACATGGAGAATGGTTTTGTGCTGCTCGGAAACGTGGTCAGTGAATTTGACGAAGGGAATAGATTAAAGGCTTTTGAGATGTCGTTGAGGAGAAAGATGAAAAAGATCAAATGGACAGAAGGAAAAACAAACTAAGGATAAATATTAATATAGGGTCACAGAGAGAGAGAATAGTTTAGGGGTCAATCTATGAAGGTAGAAAATGTGGGTTCACTGCATTTGGATTGGCGATGAACTTTGAAGACTGTAATAGAGAGGAGAACGTTAGGCAAGCAAGGTAGTGGGAGGTAAATGAAAATCATAGAGGAAGTTATAAAAGGAGGTATTTTGAATGTAAATTTGAACCTTTATGTATAACATGCAGTATCAGGTTTTATTTTTTCAAAAAGTACTACGAAACATAGCTGCGCTCAGTCTGTGTCAATCTAAAAAAAATTAAACAATAGAATATCAAATTATAATATTGTGGAGCAATTTTTAGACGCATATCCTAAGAACATTATATTAATCTGTCTACCAACAATGTTGGATTTTAGAAGAGCATGTGGATATTCATTGGATGATTGTATGAAATTTCTACACCCAATAGTTGGTTTTGTACCAATGGGACCTTGGCGCCTTTTACGATGTCAAATATTATTCGTCGGTCAAAGTACAAGAATTAAATCAGCTATTTTCACAAAAAATTTAGATTCAAATGGTAGCTCTCCTCCCAAAGCTACACAAGTATGACAAAATCTGATGTAAACACTACGACAACCTGAAATCAAAAGGCATATTCAGTGGAACGGATCTAATATAATTGCATTATATAAAAAGGCATGCCTATGTAGGTACACGTGCTCTAATTTGTGCTTATATATATTTATATACAAATTCATAATTTACATTTAATAATGGTGCCGAGTCACTCTGTTTATCCCGACTCCTTTATAACTCCTTTACTTTTAATCTTCATACTCTAATGAAGGTTAAAAACCATGCATCTTCGACTTACCGGGCTGATGCACTTAAAAATTTGAACTATCGAGGAAACGTAAATTACGCTGAAATATCCGAGGGTTTTATGGACCAACTGCTCCGATTCATAGGCCAGAAAATGGGATTAGGGGGCTATTTCGCCCACAAAAGGAGACATGGACGAGGGCACAAGAGGAAAGAACAGTATGAAGAGCATTATACCTAGGCATATACGATAGGAACTGTGTGTTTCATGGCACGCATAGACAGAAGGAAACGAGCCAAATTGCCATGTAAGAGTACACCTTCGCCATATGAGGGGTTTTGGTGCTTGAAAATAAAGTGGTTAAGAGCATCGGCCCTACAAGTTGAAGATTCTTGATTGCATTCCCAGTCAAGGAAATTCTTTTGCGCTTGTGATCTGCTCGATTCCTCCATCCCCAGGATTATTTTATCTTTTCCCTTTTGCTAATATACGTATCTTTCCATGTGAACTAAAATGCATTATATATATATATATATATATATATATATATATATATATATATATATATATATATATATATATATATATATTAGGTAATCTACCGGTTAACGTAGGTTTTTGGATGGCGACAATTATCAAATAAATATTTTGTACCTCCTAAAAAAACCTAATTCAGCAAACTACTCTAGATCAAGTCTCTCTCCATCTCTATGTATTTCCTTTCTCCTTTCATCCCGTCCAACATTCCTATCCTGTTCCTGCCCTTACCTTGCTTGCCCAACATTCCCCCCTCTATTACCTTCTTCAACATTCCAATACCGCTCAATACGCCTTTCATCCATTTTTTCTGCCTCCATAGGATTTCTCTCAACAAACCCTTCTCCTCACCCACCATCTCTAGTACTTCCACATTTGTTTTCCTTTCGGTCCATTTCACCTTCTCCATTCTTCTCCTCACCCACATTTCAAAATCCTCCACTTTACGTCTATACTCCTGCCTCAGCGACCGCCTTTGCGCTCCGCACAAAGCTAAGCTACATATCCGAGTTTTCTCAAATCTGTCTTAGCCTCCCTACTCAACGTCCCCGTCATCAACTCCCTCTTCTTTGAGAAAGCCTCCTTGCCTAGCGCAATTCTTCTCATTACGTCCCTACAACTTTCACCGTATAGGTTCAAAACACTAACGATATACGTAAACTGTTCTACCTGCTCTATTTTTTCCTCTTATCTTTTAATGTTTATACTATCCTTCTTTTTCCTGGAAAGTCGCATAACCTTTGTATAATTAATATTGAATTTAATCCCATACATATCGCACTGAACCTCCAATTCACTCAGCAAAGCTTGCAACCCCTGGCCTGACTGAGCAACTATAGCTTGGTCATCAGCAAACCAAACCGATTTAACGAATTCCCCTCCGACTTTCATTCCTACCTCCAGTTCTTCCTATTGCTCTTTAATCATTTCCTCCACACATACGTTGAACAGCACCAGTGACAATGGGAAATCCTGCCTTACCCCTCTTCTTAACACTGCTCATCCGGATTCTCCGTTCCCCACTCGCACCTGAGCCGTCTGAGACATGTACTGGTTGTGGATCATTCTCCTCTGTCTCCAATTCCTATTTTCTGCAATATACGCAAAACATTTTCCCAATTCACACTATTAAACACTTTTTCGAAATCTGTGAAACAGGCAAATACGTCCTGATCGTATTCTATGTATTTCTCTCGATTAGTTATGTCATTACTGCAATGGCATCGCGCGTACCTCTTCCTCTCCTGCACCCAAACTGATCATCCCCTAAGTAATCATTTGCTTTACTCTCTATCCTTTTGTCGATGATCCTGAGAATAACTTTAGCTGCCTGACATATCAAGTTTTTGTTCTGTAATTCTCACATGATGTAGCCTTTACTTTTTCGGAATAGGAACTAACACCGATCTCAAAATCTTCCGGCCAGATTCCTTCCTCATAGATACTACGAATCAGTCCAAATTGAGTCTTCTTCCCACATTTTCCTAAACATTTCAACAGTTCTACAGGTATGTTGTCAAACCCTTGCGACCATATTTACTTTCATCTCCTTTAATGCCCTTTCTATTTTATCGTCGAGTAAGCCTGGACCAAAGCTAAACTTGTCGGACTAAGTTCCCTACCGTACAGTGTTTCTATATATTCCTTCCATCTCTCTTGGATTTTTTCTGGCTCAAATATTATCTTAGCGCCTTTATCTTTAACTGTTAGCACAGATCTTGCCTTCTTACTTCCCGAAAATAACTTAACCTTGCTGTATAGAGCACCAATTTCACCCTTCTTCTGTAATTTTTTCATATCCTCGCATTGCGTTTTCCACCATTCTTCCTTTGCTTTATTTGTGGCCCTTCTCAATTTATTGTTTAACTCTTTGCACTCCATTTTGCCTAACTCTGTGTTTACATTCTTCCAACTAATACTCTCGTCCATCTTTGCAATCATCTCATCCGTTATCTAAGGTTTCCCATCCTTTTTCCGTTAACGGTTCTTATAGTGTCTTTTGCGGCTTTCGGTATCACTTTCTTGATACATTCCCAGTTTTCTTCAATAGTACTCAGCTCTATACACTCATCCATGACTTTCTCTACAGCCTTCTGATACTCCTTCATTGTTAATCTATTTACTGATTCTAAATTCAATTTTTTAACCCGCCGCCCTTGCCTTATCTTCTTGAAACGAACATTACATTTCATAACAACTAAATTGTGGTCAGAGTCCGCATCCGCTCCTGGGAAACTGTGCGAATTTATCACACTGTTCCTAAACCTGTGCCTAACCATAAAATAATCTAACTGATACCTTTCTGAGTCCCCTGGCATTTTCCATGTATACCTACGCCTTTTGTGGTGTCTAAACCATGTGTTGGTGATGCCTTACCCATGTCTCCTGCAGAATTCAATTGCTTTCTCCCCGCGTTCTTTTTTCGTGCTTAACCCATAGTCCCTCAACTCATCACCATCTCTTCCTTCGCCTACCGTCGCAGATGAATCCCCAATCTCTATCAAATGTTTCCCTACCGGAACCCACGCGATTATATCCTCTAACTCATCGTACATCTTATCGACTTCTTCCTCCTTGTGGTTGCTCGGTGGCATGTATACCTGAACAATGACCAAATTCGTCGGCACTACTTTAACCTCTACGAGTAAAATTTTCTCCGTTGCTTGCTCTATGTTGACTACGCTTCTTCCTACCCCTTTATTTAATATTACGGCAACCCGTCGTTGTCTCTCGTCCCCGCCGCTGTATATCACTCCTAGACCTAAAACATCTATATTACCACTTTCCATCTCCCGCTTAATATTCTCTAAATTGCCTGTCCTCAACATTGTCCTGACGTGCCAGGTTCCTATTCTTACTACTTTCGTCTTCTTCTGCGTCTTCTGTCCTACTGCTTTTATTTCCCCCCTGCAAGGGTTTCATGGGATGACGACCGCGAAAGCCTTGCCTCCCCCGCTGCCGGGCACGACACCCGGCCGCTTGGGCCGAGTCCGGCTGTTGCCAGGACTCAAATTTTGTCTTGCGTCCATCATTTTTCATGGGAATAACAATTGAGGTGGTTTCCCGTTGTCTTCTCAATAGCGTTTTTAACGGTACACCATCACTTAATGGCCGCCCTACTGGGGTCTGACGACTTTGCAGCCGCCTTACTGAGGAACAGACGCTGCGTGAACTACCTTTCGTCTTGCTCCTAATCTTCGACGTATCTGGGGTGACCTTACCCGGAGCAATTATTATCACTCCCGCTAGCACTGCTCTAGGGGTCATCGCAATGAATATACACACATATACATATGCGTATTTATGCGTAAATATATATTTTTCTATATATATGTATTTATATTTTTAACCATAAACACAGTAATCAACCTGTAGGTTAGTTTGGTAATTGATTGTACAATTCATCTAGTACTAAGCCCGAAGGCATGCGTAATTGAGACGATCAAGGTAGGGGGGAAGTTCCTTCCCCAATGCTGGTTATGGTTTCCCGGAAATATCAGGGTACCCAAAAAATTACACAGCTTGGTCAAAGCTGATGGTTCTCAGAGAGACAAACTTGGAAATCGAACCCAGACGCTCGTATAAGTATAGCCCACCAGGTATTTGTAGCCCAAAACTCTACCCTGGGGCTACCGTGTACACATAAACTTGGATTAAAATATTTAAACACTGTAACACAGAGAAAAAACACTAACACATCTGGATTTTATATTTCGACGGCACGTCCGTCATCAGCAGAATGCCTTTCTCGGGAAAAGAGCGGAGAGGATGGGTGTGGGGAGTAAGTGGGGAGAGGTAAGAGACGGATAGGATATGGTCAAGGGGTTGGGAGGGGATGTTCAGGTAGCAATTTTATGAATTATTTGGACTGAGTTCAGTCCGGGAGATTTAAATGACTTAAGTACCTAATTATGGGCCTCTAATGATGACGGCCATGCCGTTAAAATGTCAAAACTGGATATGTGAGTGTCCTTCATCGGTGTTTCTCTGGTTAAATATTTAATGGAAGTGTTAATATACATTAAATGCACGAAGATTTCACTCAATACTAAGCCTAACTGCGTAAAAATTCACACATCAGTGTTGGGGGGCAAGTTCCTTTCTCTGTACCGATATGGTTTCCCAGAATGATCTGGCACCTAGAAAATCACACAGCTTGGGTGGAGCTGCAGGTGCCCAGAGAGGCTTCCGTAAGTAGTCCTGCGCTCTATCGCTGGACTCCCGCAACCCATGTGTAACATATACTATATTTTTTATAACAATATTTTTAAAATTTTATCATTTAGTACTATATACGATTTACGTTTTTATTATATGTATTATTTAACACAGTACAGAGTGTGGGCTGCCAGTAAAAAATTGAGAGACTGATACAGAAATAATTTATAATTTCTATTCAGATATGACTAGGAGGAGGAAGGAGGGCGAGAGTGAGAGCTCTTCTGCAGGCTCACCAGCTCTGAAGTTCCGCGTTTTTAAGGGGGAAAAAGGGACGCGCTTTGAGGGCGAAAATAGACGGGCGACGGGTACGCGCGCGTGTGTATGCATGCAAGGGGGTCGCGACCGATTGTATGAGCCGTTGTTGAAGAAGCCCCGGGGGACGTGGTGAGGGGTGGAAGGAGGTAAAGAAGGGAGAAAGGGAGGGAAACGAGGAAGGAGTGGTGGAGACGGAGCCAGCATAACAGGGAAGGAATCCTTCGCGAGAGGAATAAAATTAAAGAAATGAAACCAGAGGGGAAGTGACGGCGAGGACGCAGGAGGACGGGTAGATGCCGTGTTTTCGTGAGTGTGTGCGTATGTGTGCGCGTTTTTGTGTGTGTGAGTGCGAGCGCGTGTGCCTTGGGTGAATGACGTAGGAATGAATTGTGAGGAAATTGAAAAATAGCGCGGGACGGAAGACAAATGTGTCAGGGATGGGAATGGGACAGAGTGTGTGAGAATGGCATACGAGAAGAGGTGGTCGGTTTTGCCCAAGGGGCGGGGGAGTGGCGTGCGTGCGGGTGGAGTGAGAAAGACGGGAGTTAAAGAGGCAGAAAGAGCGAAGGAGGATACGGTAAGGGTTGGAACGAGAAACGGGAAGGATTGGAAGAAAAATTCGAGGAGAGAATGTCGACGAGGGTTCCTAGTCATACGATACCTTGACCTATGAGATCTAAAAGCCATTCACGTCTGGTCCATTCAGAATAGCCCTCTACACATGGTATCAGCTCCAATCATAAAATCATCATCTTTTGAAATCGTACCATTTTTCCTTCACAAAGGTACACGATGATTGTATAATTGCAATGTAGTAGCAACGGAGATGAGTTTTCAGGCATGACCTAAATTCCGAAATCCAGCTATTTAATTTTCGTTACGTTGGCGCATGGTGCATTAACTCTGTTACTGTTAAACTCTAGGAGTGGCAGGTGAACAGAGAAAGTAATAGGGAAAAATTCGGAAAAAAGGTGAAAAGTTGTTGAAATTGTACATGGAGTGGACATAATGAGAGGCTGTAAAAATTTTGTAGGATAAAATAGTGGTTGGAGGAATACGGCGGAAAATATTAGGCTTGCTGAATAGAATGAAGGGACACGTAATATACGTGAAGTTAAAAATTGGTTTATTCGAAACGTTTATCTAGATATTTAAGTGGCAATTAGGCATGTAGTATTAGTTGTTAGTCCCTGTACCTATAGATAACGTATATATATCAAAAAAAGAAACATAAAATTGAATTAATTTATAAAATGCAGTCCCATATCCGTCAAGATGGATAAAGTTCCTCGGGAGGTTATTTTCCCTAATACTGTTTTGAGATTAACATGGATTTTGAAACAAGCATTAATGTTATAATTAAGATTCCATCGTCTTTAAAAATAGCATTAAAATATGAAGGATTTGAAATGGTTTTTATAACGATTTATTGCTTCGTAGTCCATTTCAAAGCAAACTGTTCGAAATTGAAAATTGAGAAACTTTTGAAAAAGCAAGTATTTTCTACACATCCGACATGTGACAAAATAGGAAATGCAGCTCTATTTGGGCTACATTTTTCTCAAATAATAATTTGCATGAATTATTAGAGGCATAAATTTAATAAATAATATAATATGACTTTTTTGCTGTCGCTTTTTGCTACGCAACGATGAAAAAAATGTTTAAACACATTTTTTTTCAAAAACGAAATTTGGCTTTATTTCTTTTGTCATTTTATATTCTAAAAAGCAGTTAGGGTAATTATAACAAAAGGGGAAAATGATTGATCCTTTTCATGGCTGGTCCTCGGTAATTTTACGTCTTGAATAGTTATTACTAAAATATGACTAATAATACAAAATTGAAGTGTTGTTTTCTTAGTTATTATCAGCTTTCTTTCTTCATTCATGCTCATTTTTTCTTCTAATTTATACGAATATTTCCCACTCTTTCCTTCAAAATTTTAGACATTTCATCTTAGTTCTCAATAACTCGTTAAATATGTACACGTGTCTCACTATTTTCATATAAATTTGGGTTGGGATCATGATAAAGGCAGAACCTCAGTAAATATGAGTAACTCTCTTGTAGTCTCGGTTTTACCTTGTCAATATCTTTTACCTATAAAATTGGACACTATGGTGCTCAGTAAGCATTACAGCCAAAGATTGTTTTGCCTAAATATCCACTTTATGCATTAACTATGGAATAAAATATAGTATTCATTGTCACTAAATTTAGTTACAATATTATATGTTAGATGCCTATTGTTTGCTGTTTTAACTTAAAATAATCAAACTTTCAATAAATTATTTCAAGAAGGATATCAATGAATATTGAAATTCCTTTGTTTATAGGCTGATCACGTCCGCACGCAAGAAGTGATGATTAGTATGGGGACATATTTGGAGGGAAATTCATGAATGGCTTTAAACATCCCGTGCACCAAATAGTTATTCCAAAGAGTAATTATGTAATACAAAAAATGATAGATGAATATCCGTCATTAGAAAAGTGGAAATGAATAATTATCGCTATATTTCTTGAAATCAGATACATTCCAGAAAATTTGTAATACGAATTAAGTAATTTTTTGCTTTAGTATGTAGAAGTTAAAAGACAGTGTTATAAATAAATCCTATCATACTAAATAATATTGAGAAATACACTAAATTATAATCATATTTATAAATTAACACTATTTACGGTTCCTATATTTCTTAAAAATGCGTTTTGCCTGTTCCACTTAAATCGTATATGTACTCTCTTCATTGTTTTTCTGGAGGAAAAAATTGAACGGCCAAAAGAAATCATTCTTTCATTTCCATGGCTGGCAGCAGTGATGTGCTGCGCGAACCATTTCCAGCGCCATTGGATCAAGGGATGAGAGATAAAACGAGAAACCCCTGAAGAGGGAAAAACGTATCCTGGTGCCCGTACCAGCAATTCCGAGATGGCCTCTCAGAGAGAGGCACCCATCTCCAAATCCTTCACAAATGTCTCAGGGCTAATAGCTCGAATATCCTACTCATCAGAACGCCAGTGGGGAAGGACGGGTATAACGAAAGATGGGATTCCCATCACCTTCGGGAATTGACCTCGTGTTGGAAAAGAAAGAAGACGGAACACTGGCTAACCGTACACCATCCCTGCACCCCCTTCCAAACCCTTCCACCCTCCCGGGGATTTGACGGCTGGGATATGACGACTGAGACTACTGGGAAATGCGGGGGAGGGATTGGGCTTAGAAGGGACCAGGGGAGAGGGGATAAGGTGTTGGAGAAAGAGCAGATGCGGGAAGGAGAAGTGATTGATGCTGAAACCGGGGATTGGATTCAGTTCGGTGAGGCTCGGAGATTGAGGAGATGCGGGGGGAAGGATGGAAATGAGGGCAAATAGAGGCATAAAATGGACACCGTCACAGATGAAATGCGTTGATAAATAGGTTGGCACGCATTCATGGCGAAAATAAACGACATGATTCATTTCGTTTGCTTTTGATTATTCGACGCTTTGGCGATAAAACTGATAAATAAAGGCAGTGGAAGGTAACTGTGAGAGTCCCACAGCAAATATTATTTTATCGTTCCATCATTTGAATACAATGTCTTTTAAATTTGCTTCTAAACACACTATTAACCAAATTGGTTTTATCCGGCGAGGTCCGCGATTGTCTTTTAGAAAGGAGTTACCGAGTTAAAATCTCGTTTATGGAACGAAGATTGTTTGGAACAGTGTACAAAGGATATGGTCGTTAAAGCACTGCGATAGACGTAGATTGGAGAGTTTTCATGTGCGTGCAGAGAAAATTGGATTAGGTAAAATAGACGGACAGAAAAACAAAAAAATACTAGGCATTTTGTGGAAAAGGCTCTTCTTGTCTTCCACCGGGCCAGTTCATCCATTGATGACGCCAACGTTTCGGAAACGAGTCGTCTTCCATCCATAGGGCTGGTGATGTCGAGACTGTGTAATGGCCGGTTTATACACAGATGGGCATGCCCTCAGGTACCCTAAATGGTCGCAGCCATCATCATCCCCGAGAGCCTTCCCAAGGAGATCCGACAACTTAAAAAGTCTTTCCGCCAAAACGGTTATAGTAAAGGGGAAATCACTTTGGCCCTAAAAAGGGTCTTTAGCTCCCGAGTTGCCGTCCGGGAAGAGAAATAGCCTGAACCCGTAGCGAGAGCTAGAATACCTTACATCTCTACCACTTCCGGAAAAATATCCAGGACCCTCAAGAAACAAGGTATCGAAACCTTCTTTAGGCCATGCAGTAATATCAAAGACTAACTGGTAAAGGCGAAAAACCACTGCGGTTTTGGGACTCCGGGTGTCTACCAGATACCCTGTGAATGAGAACAGGTGTACGTGGAGGAAACCGGAAGAACGATAGTGACCAGGAGTAAGGAACATCGCAGACATTATATAGAGAAATATATATATATATATATATATATATAGTCTGACCTGAAGAAGGCCTCGGAGTAGGCCGAAAGCTTAAATCATCTACAGTGTGAGTGTCCTTTTACGTGTTATCTGTTTTATTCTGTGTTCTATTGTGCCGTCCAAAACTTATATATATATAAAAAAAACCATAAACACAGTAATCAACCCGAAGGTCGGTTTAGTAGGTGATGGTAGAGCTCACCCATGTACCAAGCCCGACGGCGTGTGAATATTCACACATCAGGGTAGGGGGGCCAGTTCCTTTCCCTGTGCCGGTTATGGTTTCCCAGGAAGACCTGGTACCCGAAAAATCAACTAGCTTGGGTGGAGCTGCAGGTGCCCAGAGTGCCTTGCCCGGGAATCGAACCCGGGACCCTCCGGTCAGTAGTCCAACGCTCTACCCCCTAGACCATATATCGGCCCTATCGGCTCTACCCCCCCTATATATCGGCCCTGCCGTCGAAACGTAAATATCTACTGTAAGTGTCCTTCTTTTATGTTTCTGTGTGTTTAATATTTATTAATCTAGTGTTTGTGTGTTTGTGTGTTTGTGCGTCGCCGGAGTGCGTCATTTTCAAGATTATATATATATATATATATATATATATATATATATATATATATATATATATATATATATATATATATATATATATATATATATATATATATATATATATATATATATATATATATATAGCACTAGCAGAGCACTCCATCCGACAAGAACATGCCATACTATGGGACAAGGTATAAATCTTATTCAGAGAGAAAAAGTTTTGGGATAGATTAATCAAGGAATTGAGCTCCGGCTTGAAGAAAACATCTTCAATCGAGGCCTTACTTAGAGGTTACTCCGTCAATAACATGTGGACACTTGCGCTTCCTTAGCTCCATCTCTCTCTCTTAGGTAAAACAACAAAATCAGCAAGCGGACCACATCGGACGACAGCAAGAAATAAGTACTTTCGGCAACACCAATTCTACACCCGAAGGAGACACGCAAGATTTCCACTGCAGGAGGAACACAACATCACAACGGACAATAAATTGAGGAAACGAAAGACAACACACACAAAATGGAAGAAAGCCTTCCTATCCGTCGCTTCACAACCGACAATTCATCAGGTAACAGGAGAATTCATCAGGTAACTATTATTTGAAAGTGCCGCCTCATGGAATGAAACCTCTTTTGCCACCGCCTCACGGAAAATGTTTTATCCTGCACGTTACAGTCATTGTACAATGTTAAAACGCCAACAATATTACACCGCCTCACGGGTTACCGAAGAGAGACCAAATTTGTGAGAGAAAACTTAAAACCATGCCGCATCACTGGTTGGCTCCGTCTTTGCTCCCGTTTCATGGAAAACTTGTAACAGAGTTGTAACTTAACTCCAAAGAGAAGAAACCTTACCGCATCACGGATAATACGGGGAAGACCATATGCATCTCTCAAAACGTAATTGTCGCCTCACGGAATACAGGTACTGTATTACTGTAAATAGACGCTTTCAGGGAGTCTGAGTGAGGTTTCTCCGGGTTCCCTGACTCCCTTGGATATGTGCCAGACCACATTTACCCCCGGAAAGAAAGAAAAAAGACAGGCAAAATGCAACTGCTCATTTTGTATACACCAACATCAGTCCTTCTCTCGCTCCCGAAGAGGCTACGGCTATAACGGGCTGGTCAGGCGTTTTTATATTCTGTATTGTACTTCATATAACCTATTTGAGCTTCGCAAATGAACACCTACTTAACGTGACAGTCTCGACATCATCAGCTTTTAGGATGGATAACGACTCGTTTTCCGAAACGTTGGCATCATCGATGGAAGAATTGACCCGGTGGAAGACCCGAGTAACCTTTTCCACAGTAAATCGCCGGGAGAGCACAAGATCACACTTATTAGGAATTTTATTAAGGGGAGAAAGATTTGCATGGACAAATAAAAAGAAAGTAGGAAAGGCAGGAGATGAAGAACATTTTAAATTTGAAAAGAACGTTCAACACTCAGAAAAATAAGAGAATGATTATCGAAAGATGTAGGGTTAGTAAAAGGATAGGCACGTTGGATGAAATGAAAGGAGATTGAATTTATGCTGAATTGAAGAAATGGTACACTATATGGTAAGGAAAAACAGATGATGTCTGGTCAGTCGGGACTAAGAAGTGCAGGGGTGCCCTTTACATTCCCATGCAAAACCTGCCTCAATCAGTAGACTGCCAAATCACCAGGATACTCTAAAAGGCTTTGAACTCCCTCCCTTTATTCAGCCAAAAAGCATGTTGGCGCCATCATCAAAGAATAACGGGAATCTATAGTCAATAGCAGAATGAAACCACATTTGGGATTTGAACTAAAGGAGGCTTTTCAAAATGATTTTAGCCAAAAATGCATTTTTCCGTTGAATTAGCGAAGTTATTTCATAGCCGAAATACCACAAATTGAAGAATCGAATTTCTATAACCGATCAGGTCAAAAGAGGGGCCATAAGCAACATTGAAAATCATACATGTACCAATATTCTTTATAAAATTGAAGAAGTATAATTGGGGCTACTTTGTGAAATACGCTACATATTCCCTCCTTTGTAATACGAAACTTGACTGATATTTAGATGAAATCTTGTTAAAATATTTTCTCTACATAAAATATATTTATGAGACAAGCGTTTCTTCTTGCCCTGATGAATTCACCCTTTAAACAGATCTGTCATGCCTTCCACGAACAAAATAATAATTACAAAAACAGGCGTCTTGATCCGAAATATTTTAGATATTTAAATTAATTATAACTATGCATTAAAATACACCAGTCCTTAGTAAAATTACTTTATTATAATAATTAAATATTTGCTAAAACAATATCCCCCATTCTAACATATTTAACAAAAGTATTTTAATCTGAAGGATGAGCAACAATATGATAAAAATATAATTAAAAATATTATTGACAAATACTGAAATAAGTCTGAAATTCTATTACACATGCTCGTCTACTAAGGATGGCTACACTTAACCTGTAACTGTAGCAGGCTATTTTTAATGTTATAGCGTAACTATATGAAAGAAAAAAAGAGATCATTGCTTAGAAGAAATCGTTTGATTATTGAGACATATTTTTTCACCTTAAAGATTTTTTAAATATTGGGAATTAAAATTAACTAAAAAGATTTTACAAATAAAATAAAATATGTATTAAGCAAGATAAACTTTCTGAAACAGAACAAAAGTTATTATTTCTTATCTTATATCTTCACTCACACCTAAGAAAGAAGTTCACAAGCTTGGAACCTCAATCATTTTAATACACGTATTAAAGGAATCACATTACTTCGTGCATTGAAAGACAAGCGTGACTCTACCTAATCCGCCAAGCAAGACGACAGGGACCCAACTCGCATGAATAAAAAGTGAAACCCATTCGCACCTGAAAAGTCATTTCGGCAACTGAGAAATCATTTCCTCCAAGAATGAACACGGACATGAAGGCGGAAGACGGATAATCGAGGAGAGCGGGAACATGGAGATGAATCTTCTGGTGGGGGACGTGGGAAAGGTCACCGTGGTCATTTGCCACAGAGGTATCATCGTCGGGGACGGGGGAGGTAGAGGAGGCGACTCCCGCCAACCAACTATTCCGATGAGTGCGCCGGTGTGAAAGGCTCACCTTCCCACAAGAATCCCGTGATCACGTGACACACAACTGTCTCGCGGGGCAGCGTGTATCCGTTTCCACGGTCCCATTCTCCCTCCTTTCCCAGTCTCTCCCCCTCTCCTCATGAGTCAACGGGGGAGTGAGGAGGGTCCAAAAGAGGAGGCAAGAGAGGGAGGAGGTGGGAAGCCATGGTCCTCTCCAACGAATGGCCCCATTTGGGATTCATATGCAAAGGAATCTCGTGTGAGGGGACGGAAGGGGGATCGTGGGAAAAGAGAGAAAATGGTTTTTTCAAAAGGATGCGTAAGAGGGCCGTGGAAAGGGTTTGGGGGAGCAGGGGTGTAGGGGTGGGGGGATTGGTGTGGAAAACGGGGGGCTGGGCGATTCATCCCACTTGGGGGAGGGTGTAGAAGGGCGGTGTGGTGCAAGATGAGTCGGTTTTGCGGTCGCGAGGCCATTCCCTGGGAAAAGAGAAAAGGATTTCAGCAGCCGAGTGACAAAGTGAGTGCAGCGCTATGGCAGAGGGGGAAGGGGTGCGGCGAGAGGATGGGGGCTCGCAGGGGGTGGAGAGGGCGCAGTGGGTGTAGGGAGCGGGCGAAGAGACGGGAAGCAGCAACGGTGTGGCTTGAGGAAGGCCCGGTGGGGAGCCTGCGGATCCGGTGGATGTTCCAGGGCGCGACCCTGAATTATTCAAAAGCATCCAGGAAAGCAGGGAAGAGGAGCTTTTCTAGCTGCCGCACCTTCAAAAACCATTCCGTCCACCACTTTCGCCCGCGCGCGTCACTCCCCCCGCTCCCATCATCCCTACCGCCTCAAACAACTCGCCCTCGTCTCCCTCCCTCTTCCCACCCCCTGCGAACCCCACGGAACCCTCGTCAGGCCCGGTTTCCCCAACCCCGCGTAACTCCCTCTCTCTCGCCCCCGACTTGGTCGAAAATTCATTCCTTGCTTCTGCTTGCCCCGGCAAAAATGGCTCGGCCGCTAATAAGTTGCGATTAATAATATATCGCGGCGTATGCGATTTCCTAGGTTTTGAGCGTTATGTGCGATGCCCACACACCTGAATTTGGTCCTGCTACTTAGGAGTTGCCCATTTCGCGACGGACAAATGCGATTATGTCCCTGCCGAGGTGGCTTTGCATAAATTTGCAGCGTTACATTGGTCTGACGCCGTCGAGGTAAACTTTGACCCTTTTTTAATCTGAACTCAGAGCCAAGTTTAATTAATTTGGTGCAGTAATCAGTTTTCATGCGTTTGCCCCTTCAATCGATATAATCAATCTCGCCTGAAAGGGTTAATCTCCATCAGAGTTAATATCTACTTCATTACAAACGAAGGCTCCTACGTTCTAATCCATATCTTTTATCTAACAAACAAATGTCCGCCACGAAACCTATACATTATATTTCACGTCCATTGGGATTCATTCACCATTAATCCGAAAACAAAATCTTCTTGCCTTTAAATTGGAATTATAGCATTGATATATATATATATATATCGGTATAGATTGGTAGTTTGTATATATATATATATATATATATATATATATATATATATATATATATATATATATATATATATATATATATATATACAAACTACCAATCCCTAGGTGGAGAAAACCCACATAGTTGGGAATAAAACCCACGACCCCCGAGTGGGAAGTTGTCTCCACTGGGGTCGGATATCACGCCTGCTATTGCTATACACAATTTAAGCAACATTTCTTCTTATTTTATTCTTCTTAACATTTCCCTTATATTAATACCTACACTATATAAGTAAGGATGTCTTTAAATACCTTTTTCAATTGTGACTAATTAGATAACCCACCGTTAACTTCCATTTTAAATATGAAAATTTCAAGCTGTCTCTTGCAAACAAAGATTAAGTTTTGACCCTGAAGACGATGGCAGAGTCAAGCCTTCGAAACGTCGGTGCACTGCAACCTGACCCGGTGGGAAACCCGAGAAAACTTCTTGAATACCATACGCCCGGAAAACCTGAGGTCCTTCAAAGATTAAGGTATAATGTATTTCTCGAGAACTTGCGTTTAGGGTTATTTAAGAATGATTTATTGCAAACAAGAACTTAATTTAATATTACTCACAATTTTCTATGAATTTAATGATGATTTTAATTATTTTAAATTAATTAATAAGTCATTTTTACTTTCAATCTACTCCAATATATGAAGAATTAAATGATATGTAACATTTAATTCTAGCTGCTATTCTCATATGCTACTTAAAAATGAATACATGTAATACTTGTACATTATCCTATAATGGCTTTGTAGCGTAGAATCATCTCTGCCATTACATATGTTCCCTCTCAATAATTATAAATTTAGATACTATTCTCTGTAGCATAACTTCACATTTTCCTTTCAACTTGACGTCACGTTCCTGTGAATATGTCAGTTGTCATTTTTCTATTTCTTCCATCGACGTTCTTCCTTCTTTCGTATTTCTCTTTCAGCAAATTACAAATGGATTTCAGTTGGTAACATCCGTCGTCCACTGTACTTAGCCTTAAAAAGGCCTCACCATTCTAAATGGAAATGGCTCCGTTCGTGTCTCACCGCGGAATTAAGCCCCTGCTTTGGGAACTCTCGGAATTCGTGGGGAGCAAATTTCTATGCTAAAATTACACGTTTAGTCATGATGCCTTTATTTGGTACTCATACATGAGCAGAAAAAATGTTACGGTATTAACCATGGAATACGTTTTTTTTCAGTTTTTATAATCTCTTCCTGTTTAATTTGATGATAGTTAACTTCCTCGCATAGTTCCTTCTTTACATAGGCGTTCCTCACTTGCTAACTTTTCGTCACCCATCCTGTTCTACAGGACCCTCCTCTTGTTCTTCATAAAGCATTCAACCCCTCGCTTATCCCAAAATCCTTTCACCTCCTCCTTGTTTAGGTGCACCAACTCCTCCCAATCCCTTACAACCCTCTCCTTTACTGGACTTTTTGGGGAACGTTTCTACATGCTTTCAACTTCTCATATGATTTTCATTTCGCTTCTCTCGCTTTATTTTCAAGTTACTTGAATACAAGAAACGGTAATGAAATTCTCCTCACGCTGATTCACCAGACCTTCTACAGATACCTTTCCTTCACTTCAATATTCAAGACGCGAATTAATATTCATCAGTCATTCTCAATTCGTCGTCTGTCTCTAAACTCCAATGTTATGAATCATTCATAATCAAAGGTCATCAACACCTGCATGACAGAGACGAAGTAAGAACAAAGCGATTTTATAAGGAATTTTCCACTAGTTTTGCTGGTTTTGTTCAGTTTCCATTAAGGAAAAATAAACAAAATAGTTATGATCAGAATATTGAAACAAAATTCAAATAACACAATTCATGATAATATAGGTTTATACAACAAAGAAAGGAAATAGTTCAATCGAAAGAATCTATAATCATCTATGGTTAGCTGCAGAAGGGGGTTTTATTACATCAGGACGACGAGGACGACTTCCTTTTGAAAAATACATTTTTTTACCATACCATTTTGAATTGACTGGTACGGCATATTTGAAAAAAAATACCCTCTAAGTAACGTCGTACTTCATTTCCACGAAAGGAGATAGAACATTAGTGAAAGAGCAACATACATGTGACCAAGGATTTATTTTAATCACAAGAAATTTGACATTCAAATTGCAATGGGATTGAGAATTTTTGTTCAAAATTAAGAAGAAACAGAGAACCGATATTGAAGGAAGTAACTAGTCAGCGTTACATGTTACTTGGGGTCAAGTGAGAACTTACACCAAGTTGAAATCTTAAACAGAGAATGCACATTATCTTATCCATTACCATGTAATAAAATACCTGAAAATTAAAAAGTGGTACATTTTTCATAAATAAGAAATTAACATGTCACCAAATCACTGTTTATGAGTCCTACTCTTACGAACTTTTAAATCGTTTCTCTTTGAAATAACTCCGTACATGCTTACATCTAGTCATACTAGAATAATTCGGGTTTTCCAGCGATAAAAATCGTCCGAAATTTTTGAGAAAATGAAGATGAAGCAATTATTTTGTATAAATGACATCATTAGGATACTCGCTCTATTCCTTTACAGAGGTCGTTTAAAGCAATCCGTGTAAGTAGACCACGAAATATGCTAATTAACTCGAGCATAGCAAGGGATTTCTGTATACCATTAAATGAAAAGGTAAACTGAGATACTTGGAGAATATTAATGAAATTGCACCACGTCTCTCTATTTTTTGGTAATCAAAGTAAAATGAATATGTTACCTGAATTTTTATATACTAACTACATTCGACAAGATATAAAATGAACTTATCTTTTTTTATTTTGCCTAATATTAAAATATGCAGGTCACAATGAAGTTGAATACATATTCTAATATCGCTTTTCTAATTCAATGAACCATGCACAGCTTTTTAACAGGAATTTTGAGACAAATATGCCAAAAATTTTTAGTAGTCTAGCATCTTGAACAGCGGCTACTGATTGGAGATTCTAATATAAGTTCTTTATGTGATATTATTAGGTAACCTTCTTAAAACTCCATGCAGTATGATTACATGGTTACCATGACCTCACGTAAAACCGTAATTCAGTCTATACGGACCAAGAGTTGGCCCCTAGTCTGAGTATGATGATTTCATGCGCCATTAAAATTATTTCGAAGCGAGATAAACCCTCATCACAGAAAATAATCTTCTGCTCGATTTCTGTGGAGTGGAAATCTTGCTGGTTAACTGTCAGCCATTTAGATATAATAATGTACAATTTTCGTATTTGTTAACATTTATTTCATTATATATTTCTTTAATCTATTTCATATTTTAAATGACTACCTCGTTTGATAAATACTTATGATTTCCAAGGGATTCATTTTTTTCGTAAAATGAAACATATACATGTAATAAAGAGTGAAACTATCATAGTGAAACGTTCGTCACCTTTTCAATGATTAAAATGAAAACACGTATAAAGGGGGTTTTAGGGAAACTTGATTCCAGTATTTGTGGCAATAGCAACCTTATATAAAGTGAAATAGAATTCTCTACCCAGGCTTTGATGTAATGTGCCTTAGTCCCACTTCGGGCAAACTTTTTGTTCCTGAAAATCGTGGAAACATTTAATTCCATCTTCGTTATTTTTTATATAAATAATTTGATGGAGTATCTCTCCGAGTTAGACGAGCAATCAATCCGCATTCAGCCATTTTAAACAACAAGCACAGAGAAGAGGCGGTTTTATTTCCGAGTAAGAGCAGCTAGTTTGGATACGTTCTCGCTCATTTGTTTTCCAAAGCAATGGGAAAGCAATTCCAAAAGTGTCCGCCTTTTATGTGTCTCATCTGAATTGGTCACGTGCTCCGCTTGAGCGTGTTTCATTGGCCAAGCGTTAATGACGCTGCACTCGGTGACATTGGCAGCTTATGTGCCAAACTTCAAATCGGCGGTACAATTAAAGTAACGCACCGGCTCGGCGAGTTCAATGCTGGGCCGCGAGTAAAACTCGTTTCCGAAAAAAATTAACACCCTCTGTATTTGTTTCCTCCGGAAAGCCTCCTGGAAACGACTCATTCCACCTGGGATTAATGTTTCAAATTTTGATTTCTGAACCGCTTTTCTTTTATTTAACGCCCTTTTCCACGCGATGTTCAATAAACGGATGTAGTCATTACAGTAAAGGAGTATTTTTTCGTGAGTGTTTAAACCTTGATTATTTAACCCTAACTTGACCTTGGATATTCGGATGTAACGGAAGCTAAAAGCAACGCTCCAAGCTATTTAATATTACATAGTGTTATAATTTAATTTGTAATTATTACTATGACATCGCAAAACAATGGCTTACATACTAAAGATATTAGTAAACTGTGGAAAATTTTGATCCTTTGGCTAAATAAATAGTTAATGCTTGAAAACGATGTTATCGTGAGAAATACTAGGTTTGGAATACGTATATAGTATTTCACTTCATGGGAGAAATTTGCGGAACTTAATACGTGCAACAAAATTATATCCCTTATTTATATGGGCTATTCAAAATGCATGAAAGTGTGATCACGATTACTTCAAAATCATTTTTAGTCAAGCATGAATACCCTCTGATAATGGGAAGGCTAAAGGAGAGAGATATTCCAATATTAATCACCGTGGAAGTTATGAATTCTACGCGTAAGCACAAAATTAAGTACCAAACCCGATATATGTTGGTATTTAATAACGTGAGAACTTTTTGTGGGCAACAAAAACAAACTTTGTGGGTAGCAAAAAACAAACTTTGAAAACAAGGCAACACAATTGCCTTGGTATCAAATGTTGATGTAGGAGAACGATACTTTATCTAATTATATATATTCAGCCAAAACGACTTTTAGAAATTTATTTTTCAGGGAGTAAAATGTATCCATGAAGTATGCGAATATTTGAAGGAGGAATTGTGCTGAATGATAAGTTAGGTGAGAAACAAGAAAAGGTTGATCAGAAGGTGGGGAATACTATTTTTGAAGAGTTAGTATAATGAAAGAAAATATGATGAAAATGTGGACAAATATGGGTCATGGCATGATCTACGCGGAGAATTATGTAACAATTGTAGAACAAGTATAATGCAGCCAAAAGCTATTCATTTCTGCATCACATAAAGCAGAATAAAAGAAAAGAAATACAGTAGGATTCAGAATAACAACTATACCGAATTTATCTGATTTGTTACTAATAATCTTTCGAAAAGACATGGCTCATCAAGTTTTTGCAAGTGTTTTACAAGCAACGGTAATGTACCAACTAAACGAGAGAATGAAGAACGTACCCGGACATAAAACGTTGAAAATGATATGCTGACACCAAGATTAAAACTTCCGACGCATTCTCGCAGAAAATTAATCCGTTTTAACCCCCTAGGGGAGCAATAACCGAGACACGGCAATCGATAGCAATTATGCAAAACCGCGTGTGCCTATGCAAGTAATTACAAATCAAATGGTAATGACGCATATGGGTGTAATTCCGAATTTTTCATTAAACGATCCGCATTTCACGTGAATGATTCCATAACACGTTTAGTAAATGGGAGTAGCATTTTACACCTCAGGTTCTATTTAATAATTCATTTACGGATCAACAAAAAGTTAATAAAAACATCTGTTTAAAAAGAATATATTATTGCAAAATAATATATGAGTATTCGTAAACACTAAAATCAAACCTTTAAAAAGAAAATAAAGTTTCATTTAGAAGTCAACATGTTTCAAAAAATTGTCAACAGAGGACATTTCAACATAAATTTCTAAATTATAGCTACATGCTATATATGTTGCGATTTAAACTTTCAAGCGATAATTCCATCATTTCTCCAAAGATGAATGTTTTAAAGGTCCAGTGGTAAATGAATTCTTCTTTACAAGGCACAGTCGATATTTCTCTTCTGAGCCTAAAATTCGCTAATTTTTTTTGGTTTTCCCTTACGCGGGGCATATTTCATAGCAAAAATAATATTGTCATTTATAAAATCAGGATTATGGTTATAATCCATAATCGTTAATATTTTGACGGTGAAAACCCTGTTGATGTTCTCCGATCAACTATTATCTATGTAGATGACCATTTTTACAGTGGAGCCAAGACTTTCCCCTACCGGCTTCATTATTCAAAATAACACAGTATGAAAGAAAATTCTACTCTTAAGAAAACTAATTAGAGTAATAAAATTAGAAATCGTAACGACTAATCATGTAAATTTCCTATTCATACCAGGTAGACCTATTTTCTGAGACTAATAACAAGTATAAAAAAAGCTTGCACTCGATGTTCATCATTTTCTTCTCAAGCCCAATTTGGACAAAGACGAGTGGATCATTCGTACAAGAAAGCTTCCAGTTACTATTTGTATATGACCACCTGCACGTCGTGAAATTTCTGTGGAAATAAATATACCATACACCAAATAAGTTGGCGTGAGTTTCGTCCCCGACATGAACCTGCCTTTAAGAGAGAGTATTTTTAAGAATTTCATTTTTCTGTTTTTCATAATCTGATGGTTCTTCCCGATAACTCAAAGAAAACAATCCACATTCTTAGCTCTGAAACATACATCAGGATCTGGAATAAATTTCTAAAAGCAATCCTTCAAGTGAATTGGATCCACAGGAAATGGACATGCATGAAAGGAAATTGCTACACTGGTTTGATCATATAGACAGGATGAGAGTCGAATAACCAAGTAGATATGCATGGGAAGAGTAGGGTTTGAAAGAGAAGTCATTGGTGAATGTTTGAAAATACCCTTAAGAGTAGGAATTTTCTTATTAATAGAAGGGTATGTTAGAAAAAAAGAGTCAATATTACAAGCCAAAAGAAATATGTAAGAGATAGAAGGAGCTGTATGGCGGAAGTTATTAAAATTGAATAGGGTACCAGAAAAGATTAAAATCAGGCTTTTTTGGTCTACAAAGAACCCAAACCTAAAGGCAACATAATTATATGAGCATGTGGGCACGTAAAGTTTAGACTGGGAGGCATCCTAATTTTCTGATAATTTTCCCGGCTGAACTTATCAACCTATCTGTCCACAAAACCAGCGCTTTTGCATTAGAAAAACGAAGGAAAATCCATGCAATGGCAGGCTTGGATATTCTACCTACATTTTTCTAAAGCATCTCAACACCCACCCCTTCTAAAGCGGGTTGTGGAGACACCGGGTAGGTATACGAAGAGGGTGAAAAGGGGAAGGGAAGAGCAGGGAAGGACCCGCGTATCTGGAGACTGCTGCCGCTCCTGACCGGGGTCATCAGCATTCAGCTTCCGCGTCCCTTCGGAAAACCCACTCCAATTAAGTTAAGGGAGCCTCCCCCATGCGGGGGTGGGAGAGGACTTGGATGCGCGAGAGGGGGGAAAAGCAGGAGTGGAGACGTGAGGGGGGGATTGCGGGAGGATAGCTGGGGGAGGGAGGTAGATTCGGAAGTGATGGATGACGACTATTCCCTAGGCGCATGGAGGGGGCGCCCGGGGAGACCTCTTGTGGAGAGCGGCTGACGTGGAAATGTGGGTGCGTAAAAGGCCTGCGTGTGTTTGAGTGTGCGTTTGTGTGGCGGGTAGTCGAATGGGGGGAGGGAATGACGGCGTAAGCGGCCTCCGTCGACTCGGTACTTGGCCTGCCTTACACGGGAAGCGAAGTACGATTTTCATGAGATGAGAGCCATTGCAATGCAATGCGGGGGATAGAGATGAAAATGCGATTTCCATTTCACTGAGCATGTATTTCCAATGAATAATTTTCATTATCCACACTCAGAGCATAAAAATATCCAATATGACAACGGAACGGGATCAAAATGCCCGTTCAGTAAACCACGCATACCCATATATCTCAACGTGGAGTTTCTGGTGATGTACAGGGAAGCACCCAAAAGTGGTAGGACTGATTTTCTCTGGCGCAAACGGAGCGGTGGATGGGGGTCTGCCTGGCAGGGTAAGGTGGAGGGGGCTCTTAACAACACCGACACCAACCTCAGTGGCCTGCGGGCAGTCGTTGAGTAAAGACACCGTTTTTAGTGAAGCAGAGTCTTTGTCCGCGTCGAAAAACAAAATGAATCTGAATTTAGAGCAACGTTATTCCGTGAATTTTTGTGCGAAACTCGGGAAGACGGCAACTGAGACCCTCGATATGATCAAACAGGCTTATGGGGACACTGCCTTAAGCCGTTCCACAGTATTTGAGTGGCACAAGTTGTTTAAAGAGGGTAGGGAGCTCGTTGAAGACGATCATGGCTCAGGACGGCTGTCGACGGCAAGAACCGACACGAATGTGGACAGAGTGAGGACACTGTTGAACACATACCGACGCTTAACCAGTGAAGAAATCGCTGACCAGTTGGGTCTGTCTGCATCCAACGTCCAACGCATTATTTCACAGGATTTGGCCATGCGCAAGGTGTGCGCCAAGATGGTGCCGAAAATTCTGAGTGTCGACCAACAGGTAACGCGTGTGCGCATTTCCGAAGAAGTGTTAGCATATTTGCACCGAGATGAAAATTGTTTGGACGATGTGATAACTGGTGATGAAACATGGGTTTTTCAATATGACCCCGAAACGAAAAGACAATGGCACACTTCCGCGTCCCCACGTCCCAAAATGGTTCGCATGAGAAAATCAAAAATCAAAACGATGTTGATTGTGGTTTTCGACCGTCATGGAGTGGTTCACAAGGAGTTTGTCCCACCAGGGGAGACTGCGAATGCGAACTTTTACGTGCAGGTGCTCACCCGCCTCCGAGAACGCGTGAAAAGAGTCTGACCGGCCATCGCAAACTGCTGGGTGCTTCATCATGACAACGTGGCGTGCCATAGCGCGCTCATCGTCAGACAGGTCCTGGCCAAATACGGCGTTGCCACGTTGCCGCACCCGCCCTAATCTCCCGATCTTGCACCATCGGACTTCTTCCTCTTCCCCCTGATGAAAAGACAGCTCAAGGGACGACGTTTTGACTCGATAAAGGGTGTTCAAGAGGCTTCGATGAGGTTCATCAACGGCATCCCCAAAGAAAATTTCCAGCGGGCGTACGGGGAATGGGAGCAACGTTATACTAAGTGCGTAGCAGCTCAAGGAGCATGCTTGGAAGATTATTAAGTCGATGTAAGTATATCGTCAATAAAATTCTTGTAAAAAAATCAGTCAGTATTTGGCCAGGAGCTGGCTGACGACGAGCGCGCCATGGCTCGAATTTTCGGCACCATCTTGGCGCACACCTTGCGCATGGCCAAATCCTGTGAAATAATGCGTTGGACGTTGGATGCAGACAGACCCAACTGGTCAGCGATTTCTTCACTGGTTAAGCGTCGGTATGTGTTCAACAGTGTCCTCACTCTGTCCACATTCGTGTCGGTTCTTGCCGTCGACAGCCGTCCGGAGCCATGATCGTCTTCAACGAGCTCCCTACCCTCTTTAAACAACTTGTGCCACTCAAATACTGTGGAACGGCTTAAGGCAGTGTCCCCATAAGCCTGTTTGATCATATCGAGGGTCTCAGTTGCCGTCTTCCCGAGTTTCGCACAAAAATTCACGGAATAACGTTGCTCTAAATTCAGATTCATTTTGTTTTTCGACGCGGACAAAGACTCTGCTTCACTAAAAACGGTGTCCTTACTCAACGACTGCCCGCAGGCCACTGAGGTTGGTGTCGGTCTGTTGCTAAGAGCCCCTTCCACCTTACCTTGCCAGGCAGACCCCCATCCACCGCTCCGTTCGCGCCAGAGAAAATCAGTTCTACCACTTAAGGGTGCGACCCTGTATGTTTATATAGACATTTTGGACGGCCCAATAGAACACAGAATAAAACAGATAACACGTAAAAGAACACTCACCAATCCTAGGATTAGTTTACTGCAGCCCTCCATTCTACTCTATTAAAGCCAATTCCTTGCTCTTTTTTAGATCCCTCTTAATTTTTCGCACCTTTATGAACCTCTCTCTTGGTCTTCCTCGTGGAATCTTCCCTTCTATTATTCCTTCTATTATATTCCTAATCAGTCCATTGTGCCTTAATGTGTGTCCAATCCAACTTCTTCTTCTTTACCGTAGAATTCACCATTTGGTCCTATCATATTCTGCTCTTCAATATACTTCATCATTCCCTGAGTTAGTTTGTCCATTTAATCTTCAGCATTCTCCTCCAACATCATGATTTAAAGGCTTCTATTCTTCCCTAGCCCACTTTTCCAATGTTCCAAGTTTTGGAACCATAGAGCACCATGCTCTACACGAAATTCATGACTAATTGCTTCCGTGATTTCATCCTAAGGTTTTTGAACATAGCAAGTATCTCTTCTTCATAAAATCGTTCAATGCTTGATGTCGGTCCAACTTCTTCAATCCCATGTTATGTTGCTGCCCATGTAGGTGAAGGATCCCGCTTGTTTTAGTTCCACCCCTCGAATTATGATATCTGCATCTAGCTCCTCTCTTCCACACACAAGGATTTTAGTTTTCTTCTTGTTGATGCTCATATTATATTCCCCATATATTTGGTCCACAGTAGGTAGTGCTGCTTACAGTCCTCTGGCGTTTCTCCTACTACTGCGATGCCATCTCCAAACAGGAGTATGTTGATTTCTTCATTTGTCTTGACTCTTTTGATACCCAATTCTTAGGTTTCTTCTATTGTCTCTTCCAGGCATACGTTATATATTGTTGGCGAGAGATTCCATCCTTTGTTTATTTTAGTTTCTTTTTTCTACAATTTTTCGTTTGCATTGTTGTAACCTGATTCTTGTAGAGGTTATGGATAATTCTTCTTTTGTTGTTGCCCCATCCAAGCGCTTCTAGTATCCTGAACATCTTGTTCCATTCGACGATGTCGTAGGCCTTCTCCAAGTCCACGAATGCCACATATAATGGATCACCGTGTGCTTATTTGTGCATAATTATATTTGTATATACACATATACTATATGTATTCATGTTGTTTTAATTGACAGGTTCTTTAAACGAGGAGCGTAGCCGTCATTTCTTATGCTCAAAGTTATTGAAAGGTATTTTTTAATGAGGATTAGGTTCTATTAAAATGTATTTCCAATGATGAAAATGCTCTATTTGCTTTCTAAATAAACCATATTTGCTATTGTAAAATGAGAAAAAGAGGAGAATAATCTTTTATACTGCTCTTATTTAAAAAGTTCACACAATAGTATTAATTTCAATTATTTTCCAAGAATGTGTCAAATTAAATACATTTTTCTATTCTTATGGAAAATTGAGCCATCTTCTTTGAAGGCCTTGTAAAGAAACCCATACGTTCGTATTTCATTTCTCCAAAACTAAGTTTAACGGAATTACTACGAGAACTAATTCCTTTACGTTAATACTAAGGTGAATATCCATCATTAATTATGTCTCCGATTGATTGAATATTTCAAATTCATATGAAACATATGGTAATAGATTAGACTTAAATATAAAGCAAAAAGGACCAATTGTCTTTAAAAAGGAATATATATCTTTCAGTTCTTTCCCATTTTCAACAGACGTTTTGTAAAAATAAAAACTTCAACTACCGCCCAAAAATATTTCTCTTATCAATTAAAACAAGAGCAGAAATAGAAGAATTCAGTTTTAAAATGGTAAAATAATATTTAACGCTGGAACCACCAGGTTTCTTCAGTTATATTTTACACATTCAGGGTGTACTTTGTTGAGTTATTTGATTTCCAAATTACAAACTCATTTAATATGGAGAGGCTTCTTTGATTTACAAAAGTGCCATGTAAAGCTCTATTTCTCCTACATACCACTTTTTTGACTGCTTCAAAAGTTACTAGAACCCAAAAGATTTTCACTTTACTGTCAAAATAATATTTGATAAGCATTACGAAAACACATCAAGAATAGAGCATCTGTGTGTTTGTATATGACTTGGTACATATCACAATTCAACCTAATTGACTCTTTTAATCCGATTCTCAAATTTCACGTTCAAATGAAATGGAAGTCACTATAACAAGATGCACCTAATGTCCGCCTATCGATTAAACGATGACTGAAACGTGAGTATCTCTCAATGTTATACGCAGAAATTTCAATGAGCAATCACTGAAATTACACGTTTATGGACCAAAATGGTATAGGCTGCAGGAAAATGACTTCAATTTCCATTAATAGAGCAGATTATTACGCCCTTTTATCCAAATAATTCTTCTTACACATAAAAAATGCAGGGAAAAGCAAATTGACCTCTTTTAATAGTTAAGAGGCGTTATAACATAGTTTACAGATTGTTTGGTTACTCATTGGAGGGTCAGTGAGTGTTCATGTCTGTTTGAGTTTACTCAGGTTTTGTGATTCGCGTCAGATTTTAGAAAACGCAGTCAGAAGGGGTAAATATGAGATATTATTCATCGTAATACACGGGGAAATTTTAAAAAATCTAGCGTTTTGAGAATACGTATTCAATTCTAAGTATTGATAATAATTCGATTACTTCAGCTTTCCAAGTGTCCCCTTTTGGTTGTAGGCGAGCAATTATTTTTCATTCCATTCTATTCCTTCGTCACTTGGATTAAATTTTTTAGCCACCCAGTACCATAGATTGATCAGTCATTTCTTGCAGCATCCTTACTTCAATATGCTTCAAACTACGCTTATCCCTGTTAGTTTTTCTCTTTATACTACAAAATTTTTGTGGTTAAATGAATTGCATATTTCAGCGTCTCTTTCCATTTTATTCAGGAGGAACTTATATGTGTTAGATATTAACATAAAAAATACTATAATAGTTGTTTAGGATTACGTAAATATCGTGTCTCCAGTATTTTCTTTCAATCAGTTGAAATAGTCCATTCAAGCTCTCTGTCAACTCAGTCACATAACAGTGGTTATCTTTACTATTCGGTTCGGCAGACAGAGAAGTGCCTTATTGGTAAACCTGCTGGGTTAGTCGGGTTATTTGATGGGTTATGCCTGGAAATGAAAAGGTCAAGCATCGATGTATTTGTTAGCTTGCCGCGAAAACACGTATTGAGGTGCACTGGCAAGACAGGCCGTATTTAAATGGAATATTCGACGTCACACTTAATAACAGAATTCTAGATATGCTATTAACCTGTCAATGGTGATCTATCATATTTGCAGAGAATAAAAAATAAAAGAAAGGTTGATATGCTATTGAAATAATTTATATCATTTTATTCAGTACTTTACATTAAAGAAGGTGGTCTATTAACGCGGCAAATTAAAAAATTTATTTTTTATTGTATGTTACTGTGTTTTCTGAGTTTCCTACACCTGTTTGACCAAAAACCCGAGCCATACCGCCAAATTTGGCATGCCTGCTCTGTACACTTACTAATATAGTGAAATGGAAGATAGTTCGTGTGAGTAGAAAGAATGATCACGCCTATTTTCCTTAGTTTTGCAATAGTTTGGGCTGCGCTGGAATAAAAAACTGTTGAAAAATAATTTCAAACATACCGTCGTCAGTATGTCTACTGACGCATGGTTATTGTGAAAAACGACTGCCCCTTAGGAATAAGTGATTCATTGAAAATTTATCCCGAATGCTCTCGCACAAGCACTAATTTATTGTCTAGGAAATGGGAGAGGGGTCTTCAGCTGAGTGCTTGCGTTCGCACATTTAGAAAAAAGAATCAGACGGTGGGGAAAATATAGCTCCGGAGTCAGATGTGAATTAGCGTGCGTCGACGGGACTCGTAAATAAGAGACAAAAGGGTATGTAGAGACTGTAGGGAAAGAAAGGGAGGTAGAGATGGAACGATGGAGAGGTAGTCGGTGAGAAGAGAGTACAAAGATCACAGCAAAAGAGAATGGAGAAGAAAAAAATGAGTGTCTGTCGACAGAACTGTTCTTGTGACTAAACTTACGCACGGTGCTTCAAAAATAATGGGCGATACTTAAGTGAATTGTAGTAATTTCGGTAAAAGTACGTGCGGAATGTACCTCATCTTCTTCTACGCATGAGGATACATTATAACTATCACACTATGGAATTATGGCTGGTTGAATGCATTAAGTAAACTCACAAAATGTCACTGGTGGAAAAAATAAAATTACTATCCAGCAGCGTATGCAAACGATTAAGCAGTTAAGCTCTTAGAAAAGATTTCTTTTAATTGTAAAGTCTAGCTGATAACTTTAAGTTCTAAGAAATAGCCGCAAAAATTCATTGAGCTAAAAGTTTTTACTCATTTTTTTAAATTAGCGGTATTAATAGCAATGATTTACATTTTTATAATTTTCGTTTTGTAAAAAAACAATTATAGCCTTTTTCACTCTGATTTCTTAATTTAGAAACAAATATTTTAAACAAAAATATCACCAAAAATATTTGAAATTGGACAAAAGACAATGACTGACGTTAACCATCCCCTGATATCCCTGATGAGCCCTGACCACTCCTCCAAAGCAGCCCATGAGCTGGAAAAGATTTTTACAGTCCGAATAAAAAAGTCATATCAATGGGGCAATGGGAAAACAGATTATTATTTTGGGCAGAAGAAGGATGCGAGGGCGTGATGTAATGGTCAGGATGCGGATGAATGAGTTTGGCGGCAGGTATAGATAGATATGGTATGCTCTATACGGAGGAGAGCTGGCGACTTCAAACGCGGGCCGCGGTGGAAGCAGCGGTGGGGGTGAGGTTATTCCAACGTGATCAGCGCCGGGCGGCATATTCGCCGGGGAAGCCGGCCGAAAAAGCTCTCTCCGAAAATGCACCATAAATCCCGATCCATTAAATAAAAAAGAGGGAGCGAGGCCCTGGTGTTGTGGCCCCTGAGAAAAGGGCAAAAGCCTTTTGGCTTTGAAAAGAACGCGGCGCGGTGTTGGAAGGGGGAGAGGTCTACTGGGCTGGTAGAGAAAAAAAATTTTAGGGCTGGAAGAGGGATGTTTTCGCATTCTTCACTCCTCGACGAAAGTTCGGAAAGACTCGGAGAAATATTTCGAATATGTTACCTCGCGTGCATATATATTACTTTTAAAGAATAACTGCACTCAAAAGAAATTCGATCCCAAAAGACCTCCTCCATTTACGGCCAAAGACACTATGGATTTTCTGATTAAATAGACGATCACCACGTCAGAGTTTGCTCTTGTATGCAGACCGGTGCTTCCCCTCGACCTATTCTCTTCATTTGCTATCGTGTGCTCGCGAAAGTTTAGTCGTCAGAAACAATGGGGATCAAATAGGTAAATTTGCTGTGTTCTTTTGAAGCTACAAAGGAAATAGGGCGTCTTTAAGAAATGATGAGGTGCCTAGAAACTGCCTTTGAAATTGGCCTTTTTTGCCTTCGTTTAAGGGCGAATAAAATTGTGCTTGTATGTATCGAGTTGTGTATGAGGGCCTGGGAAACCGCGGTCCACACACACATATGAGAATAAACTTGGACAGCAACAAACAATATGAGAACACATAAAAAGAATACTCACGCGAAATTTCTTAATATTTATATAGAAATATATATATATTCACATGGGAACCGGTGAAGGATATATTTTAGCGGTTGCAATTTACTCGAATCCGCTTTCTCCACCTCTTCTGTGTTCGTCCTTTATATGTCCCTATCCATTTTTCCCTTACCTGTATTTCCATGTAAATGAAAATTTGTTCACCATATAGCAGGTTTTCGTGCTTGAATCTATATGGACCTATCATTGTTATCATAAGGTAATCTACCGGTTAAGGTAGGTTTTTGGGTTGACACCACTACCAAATGAATATTTTGTGACTCCCTACAAAACACAATCCAGCAACCTACTCTACATCAGGTCCCTCTTCATCTCTGTGTACTTTCTTCCTCTATTAATCCCGACCAACAAACCTATCCTGTTCCTGACCCTTACTTGTTTGCCTAACATTCTCCCCTCTATTACCTTCTTCAACATTCCACTACCGCTCAATACGCTCATCAATTTTTCCTTCGTCCATAGGATTTCTCCCATCAAACCCCTCTCCTCGCCCACTATCCCTAGTACTTCCTCATTTGATTTCCTTTCGACCCATTTCACCTCCATTCTTTTCCATACCCATATTTCAAAAGCATCCAACTTACGTATACCCTATACTCCTGCTGCAATGACCACATTTCGGGGCCGTACATAATTGTAGCTGCGCTTCAAAGAAAAGTTATTACGAGTCATTTCTTAACATCCTTTCTCAACGCTCCTATCATCAACTCTCTCTTCCTTGTGAAAACCTCTTTGCCTAGTGCAATTCTTATATTTGCGAGTGTCCTTTCTTTGAGTTTCTATTTTTTGGGGTTCTACATCTGTTTGAATGTGTGTGTATATATACGTGTATGTGTGTGTGTGTGCACATCCAAACACGAAATCCCGCCATAAGGCGAACACATATTCATTCACATGAAAAGAGATATTAGGAAAAGAGGATAGGAACACATGTAAAGGACGAACACAGGAGAGGTGGGGAAGGCGGAATTGAACAGATAACGAGTGTAAAAATATTTCCTTGACCGGGGCTTGAATACATGGTCTTTCGAGGAAACTTACTTTACAGTGAAATCTGCGGCCTTAATTGTAGACAAATTTACCGATTCTTTGGCCAAGATATGGCGTCAGGGAGTTGTTTCACCCACCAAAGGAGAAATACACCACACACAAGAAGAAAGACAGTAGGTAAGCAATCATACTACATAATAAAGGATAAGAACAGTACGTTTCATGACACGCATAGCCAGAAGAAAGAGATTAGCCACATTGGCCAATTACACATTCAAACACAAAATCCCGCCATTTGGCGAACACATATTCATTCACATGGAAATACACATAAGGAAAGGAAAGATCTGGTGTTCAAGCCCCGGTCAAGGAAATATTTTTACACACGTGATCTGCTCAATTCCGCCTTCCTCATCTCTCCTGCGTTCGTTCTTCATGTGTTTCTATCCTCTTTTCTTTATCATCGCCATCGTCGTCATCAGAATGATTCTGATGACGACGGCGGGGCGAAACGTCAATATATACTGTGCATGTCCTTCCTTTATTTTTCTCTGCGTTGAATATTTTGTATCCGTGTGTTTGTCTGTTTATATAAATAAATAAATAAATATATACATATATATTTATTTATTTGTATATGTATGTGTCATCATTAGTTAGTATCTGTCGCTTGCTCTATGTTGACTACGCTTCTTCCTACCCCTTTATTTAATATTATGGCAACCCCTCGTTGGCTTTCGTGCCCGCCGCTGTATATCACTCTATAATTGTCACTCCAGTAATCCCCGCTACCCTTCCATCTCACCTCGCAGGGACCTAAAACATCTATATTACCCCTTTCCATTTCTCGCTTAATATTTTCTAATTTGCCTCTCCTCAACATTGTCCTGGCGTTCCAGGTTCCTATTCTAACTACTTTCGTCTTCTTCTGAATCTTCTGTCCTGCTGCCGTTATTTCTTCCCTGCAAGGGTTTCGTGGGATGACGACCGCGGAAGCCTTGCCTCTCCAGCTGCCGGGCACGACACACGGCCTCTTGGGCCGAGTTCCGTAGTTGCCAGGACTCATATTATCTATAGTGCCCATCATTATATTCTTGGGAATCATAATTGAGGTGGTTTCCCCTTGCCTTCCTCAATAGTGTTTTTAACGTGACACCATCACTTAATGGCCGCCCCACTGGGGTCAGACGCCATTGCAGCCGCCTCACTGAGGAACAGACGCTGCGTGGACTACCTTTCGTCTGGCTGCTAACCTTCGACCTATCTGGCATGGGTGACCCTTCCAGGAGTAATTATTATTACTCCCGCCAGCACAGCTCTAGGGGTCATCGGAACACACAAGCCCTTCCACCACGACAAGGTTGTAGTCCATGGGAGGGATATATATATATATATATATACACTTTTTATATATATATATATATATATAACCATAAACACAGTAATCAACCCGAAGGTCGGTTTATTAGGTGATGGTAGAGCTCACCCATGTACCAAGCCCGACGGCGTGTGAATAATCACACATCAGGTTAGGGGGGCCAGTTCCTTCCCCTTTGCCGGTTATGGTTTCCCAGGAAGATCTGGTAAATCCTATGCTTGAAAAGGGTATTTTTTGTGGTTTTTACCATTTTCAAGCATAGGATTTACTTATAATCATAGTTTTAGACGTTTCATAATAAGTAGATTTGTAAAATTTGGTTTTTACTCTGTGCACAATTGTGCTGATGTCTTCACGGGTTTTCCCTCCGATCGTCATTCCTCATGGCATAGCGAAGCTTCACCCAAGACGAAGTTATTATCTTTGAGAAAGCAAAACTAATTAGCAGAGGATACGGCTACTAGGACCGTCTGCCGAAAGAGACAACAGAAATCCGTCTCGAGTGAACATTTTCAACCAAGTTACGGGATAAACCCTTAACCAAGAAGCCCGTGCGGAAGCTCGTGCTCCAAAATATATCAACAAGGAGAAGGTACGAAAACGTGAGCAACAGCCAGTCAGGAGTGACCTGAGCGAAAGCCGAAGATATATAACGCCGGCACAATTTCACTCGGTATCAATGCCATGAGGACGATGAAAGAGTTAATCATCGAGACGTCGGCAGCTGAAAGCCTGAACCGGTGGAAAATCCGGGATAACATCACCGTATAATTTACACTAAATGTGACTGCAGCTAAAATTAATAAGTTCCGTTTACTAAAGAGTATTCTAAAAGATTTATGTTTAAAATTAGCAAATCTCTCTAATATAAAAAGCACTCAAATGGTTGAAGGAAAAATATGTACCCTACTATTCGCTATTAATACCGGAAATGTAATTCAGTAACGATTTATCAAAATACCTCGACATAAATCTTACCAGGCTCAAAGGTTTTTTTATAAATTCTATCAGGGTGGTAAACAAAAGTAAATCTTATAGTCGCGTAAAGCTGAGATGACAAGTTTAACAAGCGAGTGCATGCATAATCGTGATCGGCTACTGACATAATATGACCAAAGTTGGTGAATATACATATATTATGTCCCGATCGTTAACGTTTGAATATATTCACTTTTTGTAATTGCATGGATTAGTATATCATAGTAAATACCAAGGATTAAGAAAACAAATAAAATTGAGCGTTAATTATGTAGGGAGTACATGTTATCAAGAAAGGTTTAAAACATTTAAAACTGAATTTCAAACTTAAACTAATATTTACAAAACTATGTGAGTTAAAAATGGTAGGACAACGGATTTTGCATCAAACTAGAAATTTGTTGCACTGATGGCAGGTACATGTGTCACTAAAATAGGAGATAGGAATAATACTTAAGCAATTATACTCGTATGCTGTTAATAATGAACTGATTGATAGACTGATATTATTAATAATTGAACTTGAAAATATACCTGTATATCCACTAATTCATTATATGTACTACTGAGAGATTATCAAATCATGACTATCGGAAAAATTAAAATTGCGTAAGCAAGGCAAGGGTAGTTGTAGGATAGCCATGTTAAACGAAAAGAAGGAAAGGAGTAATTATCCGGGATTGAAGATAGACTTATTGTAGTGCCTGTGTTCGGGTAGTGCATTATTGCGATACACAAGAAAAGGTATCATAGTACCCTTGCACAGGCCGTACCTTAACCGTAGATTACCAATAAAAACATTTTATTTTATCATGGTATTTTTTTAGCAAAACCTAAGGTGTATCGCTGGAACATTTGAGAAAGTTACAACATTTCCATTGGTTACTATCATTATTTTGCCAACAGAAGGAAACTAAAAAGAATAGGAAAATATTGCATTAGTTTAAAACTATAATATGTTCTTGAACCTAGGTGAATTAAGACAGTGAAGTTGTTGGCCAACGATATTGGACTGCGATTTAAGGCTATTTTGAATGATGTCCATAACAGAATATAAATTTATTTCTTTAGTGATGCCATGATATAACGGTACTTGGGCGGTTGTGATCTGATCGAGCGAATTGATGATGATGAGAATGAATTAATGAATTCCTCACTATACGTTTCATCAAACCACACTTTGGGATCACTCCCAGTAACAAGATAATGTCATAAAAATGATGAGTGACTCTGTAACATATAATACGGGCTCGAAACATTCCCGGAAAGTAAAATATGAACAATCGGACAAACAGGCCGGGCTTAAGCAGTGCTCTCGGAGATACTCCTTGCGCTACGTGCGGGGAATCCACGATGATTGTAAGTCGTACGTGATGGTCGCGCCAGCGGAAGAAGCTGCTGGAGCGAAGGAGGCTGACCGCGGAAGAACGTTTTTCGTCGCAACTCGTGATCTCCCGAGAAGGAAGGTGGGGCACGAAGGCGTGGGGATCGCGGTAGTCGGATAGGGGAGAGTGAAGGGGGGACGAGGAGGTAGGAAGGAACACGGCGATTCCCATGAATCACCCACACCGCCACCAGCGCCGCAACTGTTCTTACCTCCCCCTCCCAACACACCCCCACCTCATCCTCGAACCCCTCTTCCGCACAACCCCACACTGAACGCCACCCCCCGTATTTCCTCCCACAGTTCTCCGGAATTCTCCGGCGCCGAATGCCAAAAGTAAATGGAGCCGGTCGGATTCCGGGCACTCCATCACTGGAGAGCGGAGTGGAGCGGGCGGGGGGGGGGCTGAGGGGGGCCGCAAACCCCCCGAAACGCTGGAAACGGCCCACACACTCAATCCAATCCACCCCAAACTCTTTCGCCGGGCGTCCTCCTGTGCCGAGATCCAAAACCCTTATATACCTTCCGTGCCTCCTCTCTCCCATACCCTCCTTCTCCACCCTCCTTCCCTGCACACCCCGATCCAAATCATCAATCGCCATCCGGCCATTAATCCACGCAACCGCATCACACCCTATTAAATCGTCGTCTTCAACGGCGAGCCGGCAGCGTTTAATTTTTCCCTCATTTATGGCGACAAAAACTCCCTTGTCTTTGACTCACAAAGAGTTCCAATTCGTAAAAAAGACCCTGAAAAAATTACATGATGACGTGTACCGGAAAATTCTCAGTTATTTACTCCATTAAAAATGTCCAATTTCATTTGACGAATAGCACTGTGAGTATAGGTAGATTTTAAGATATGATTCCATAATAATGCATCACCTATGACATCTTAGAATAATGAGGGAAGTAACTCCCATCCACTGTAAGGAGCCCACTCACTTGAGCTGTCCAGATACCGAAACGATTTAATTCAAAGGAAATAGTCGCAATTGCGCGAAAACTATAACACAAGGAAATATGCATTCAAAAGTAGAACAAGATAATCATCACAAATATTTGCATATTTATGTTCTCTTTGTTGGAAAAATATTTTTTATTAAACATTCATCTTAATAATTGTTTGCATTCTGGAATATATTCACTTTTTTCATTTATCACTGAAAATTCAATTTAATTAATTGCTCTTTCAGTTAAAAAAATATAAAATTTACGACTAACGCATCTCTAATTAATGCTCATTATACGAGATCCGTTGTCGTAAATCAGAATAACTGTAGAATTCATCATTTTATTACGTGATTTATTGAAAGTGATTCCTTCTCGTTACAATCACCCTAGATGAAATTTGAAACGGAAATCATAGCCGCTATTCTCACAGATCAATAATTAACAATTCCAAAACGAAGTCAGCCTCATGGAATTCATTTTAATAGCAAAGGTAATAGTTGGATTATATAAATATGATGAGGTGAACCTACAGATGTTAAAATTATTAGGAAAACCTCGTTGGTGAAGGTATCAGCTAACATTAAAAGGGCGCACGTTGACACAGTGTTATATAATAATAGTGTGCTCTATAGCGCTACAGATTTTCGCGTGAAGGATAGAGCTGAAAAATGGTACGTGGGTAAATTTTCTATAGCAATCAAATCCCTATTTACCGTCTTGTTCAATCCTTTCAAGAGCACTTTATCCGTCATATCAGTAATTAAAATGCGTGAACTGCACTCAAAAAAAGATTTGATTTATCCCACACAACAAATTTTCCCTTGCCTTTCAGCCAAATGGAATTTTAAAAACATTAAGGTGTCAATGAATTTATTATACAAATGAAAGATATTCTTTGGAAGCATTGCTTGGACCAAATTTCAGAAAAAAAATTTCATACTTATGAAGGACATTTAAACCGCTACAGAAATGTGTATTTGACATTAGGAGAGACACAAATACTCGTTAAACTTGGATGAGGATCACAGTAAATCCAGTAATGAGATTGGCTACAATCCTTGCCATTGTATTAATACCATTCAACACTCACCTAATTACTTTTATAATCAAAACACAACTCGACTTTATATTTGATTCCCGCCATTTGATTTTCTAATGTAGAGCTCAAGGAAATTGCACCATTCAACGGAAAAAATATAAAGAGACCCACTGTCTCGTGCAGAATAGTCAGGTCCATGGCAACGTCACAACCGTGGGAAACTCTGGTATTAATTGCAAACCGAATGGACATGCCGCTGAATCATGTTGCCTGAGGTACGTATGCTTGCAGTACCTCCTATGATATTTAACCACGAATAGTGCAATTTCAGTGTCAGTTGCCCAAAGGAATGGGTGTATGCACCGGATATAATACCTACTCTGTGGTACATCACCATGGAACGCTTATTTATCCGAAACAAGGACGACAGACTTCCAAAAAAAAAGGAATGCATGCCAAGTATACCCGCCTTAAGCTGGACCTATTCTAATTTCAAAGAAACTGCGGGAGATGCCGCAACAGGAACTTTAACGGCTCTTCATCCGCTACGTGTGCATTACAATGCAACAATTTCAGAGAGTAAAAATAATTCGCCTTGACCGGTATTCGAACCCGGATCCCTCGAAATCCGGCCAAGTGCTTTAGCCAGTTAAGCTACCAAGACGTCCTCTTCCACTGTTTTTTTTTGGGGTCAAGGCGAATGATTTTTACTCTCTGAAATTGTTGCAATGTAATGGACCTATTCTGTTTTTCCACCAGTCCTTTTCCGTTCAGTGAAACCATGCTTGCAACAAATTTCCCACCTAGCCCCCTAAATGACCTCACCCTGGGGGCCTGAATGTCGAGTACTACGACAATTAACAAATATCAACGAAATGTGCAACCCTAATGATCAATAAAAGTCAATTAAGCATGCACAAAATTTTCAACAAATATCGCTCTCCGCCTAGCGAAAGGATTTTGCCCGCAGTTGCCGGGGGTGAAGAAACGGTCTATGAAAATACGATGGGTGCCGAATGATAAAATACAAATAAATCTGTGAGAAATAAAAGACTCGTTTGGAGTGTCCACGTAAGGACTCCGAAGCGTGACCCAGGCGTGCTCCTGGGGTTTTCACTAGAAAACGCAACATCTCCGCAAAGTGGGCGACTTGGTGATGGCTTTCACTTCTCGTTTATGTAATTCTTTCCTTCTCGTCATTTTCCGAAGTATTCTAAGTTCTTGAAGTTTCTTTTCTGATTTAAGGCAAGTGATTTCAATCACCAAATTAGTTGAAAAGTAAGAGAGACATACCCTCCCATGGACTACAACCTTGTCGTGGTGGAAGGGCTTGTGTGTTCCGATGACCCCTAGAGCTGTGCTGGCGGGAGTAATAATAATTACTCCTGGAAGGGTCACCCATGCCAGATAGGTCGAAGGTTAGGAGCCATACGAAAGGTAGTCCACGCAGCGTCTGTTCCTCAGTGAGGCGGCTGCAATGGCGTCTGACCCCAGTGGGGCGGCCATTAAGTGATGGTGTCACGTTAAAAACACTATTGAGGAAGGCAACGGGAAACCACCTCAATTATGATTCCCAAGAATATTATGATGGGCACTATAGATAATATGAGTCCTGGCAACTACGGGACACGGTCCAAGAGGCCGTGTGTCGTGCCCGGCAGCGGGAGAGGCAAGGCTTCCGCGGTCGTCATCCCACGAAACCCTTGCGGGGAAGAAATAACTTCAGCAGGACAGAAGACTCAGAAGAAGGCGAAAGTAGTTAGAATAGGATCCTGGAACGTCAGGACAATGTTGAGGAGAGGCAAATTAGAAAATATTAAGCGAGAGATGGAAAGAGGTAACATAGATGTTTTAGGCCTCTGCGAGGTGAGATGGAAGGATAGCGGGGATTACTGGAGTGACAATTATAGAGTAATATACAGCGGCGGGGATGAGAGCCAACGAGGGGTTGCCGTAATTTTAAATAAAGGGGTAGGAAGAAGCGTAGTCAACATAGAGCAAGCGACAGATAGAATTTTACTCGTAGAGATTAAAGCAGAGCCGACGAACTTGGTCATTATTCAGGTATACATGCCACCGACCAACCACAAGGAGGAAGAAGTCGATAGGATGTATGATGAGTTAGAGGATATCATCGCGAGTGTTCCTGCAGGGAAACATTTGATAGTGATGGGGGATTGGAATGCGACGGTAGGCGAAGGAAGAGATGGTGGTGAGGTGGGGGACTATGGGTTAGGCACGAGGAATGAACGCGGGGAGAAAGCAATTGAATTCTGCAGGAGGCAGGGGTTAGTCATCACTAACACATGGTTTAGACACCACAAAAGGCGTAGGTATACATGGAAAATGCCAGGTGACTCAGAAAGGTATCAGTTAGATTATATTATGGTTAGGCACAGGTTTAGGAACAGTGTGATAAATTCGCACAGTTTCCCAGGAGCGGATGCGGACTCTGACCACAATTTAGTTGTTATGAAATGTAATGTTCGTTTCAAGAAGATAAGGCAAGGGCGGCGGGTTAAAAAATGGAATTTAGAAGCAGTAAATGAATTAACGAGGAAGGAGTATCAGGAGGCTGTAGAGAAAATGATGGATGACGGTAAAGAACTGAGTATTATCGAAGAAAAATGGGAATGTATCAAGAAAGGGATATTGGAAGCCGCTAAAGACACTATAGGAACCGTTAACGGGAAAAGGATAAGGAAACCATGGGTAACGGATGAGATGATTGCGAAGATGGATGAGAGAAGAAGATGGAAAAATGTAAACACAGAGTTAGGCAAAATGAAGTACAAAGAGTTAAACAATAAATTGAGAAGGGCCACAAATAAAGCAAAAGAAGAATGGTGGAAAACGCAATGCGAGGATATGGAAAGTTTACAGAAGAAGGGTGAAATTGGTGCTCTATACAGCAAGGTTAAGTTATTATCGGGAAGTAAGAAGGCAAGAGCTGTGCTAACAGTTAAAGATAAATGGGGTAAGATAATAGTTGAACCAGGAAAAATCCAAGAGAGATGGAAGGAATATATAGAAACACTGTATGGTAAAGAACTTAGGCCGACAAGGTTAGACATAGAAAAGGAACATGACGTAGAAGAAGATAGCTTAGGTCCAGGCATACTCGACGATGAAATAGAAAGGGCATTAAAGGAGATGAAAGCAAATAAGGCTGTGGGGGTGGACAATATTCCTGTAGAAATGTTGAAATGGTTAGGGAAAGGTGGGAAAAAGGCCATATATGGACTGATTCGTAGTATCTATGAGGAAGGAATCTGGCCGGAAGATTTTGTGAGATCGGTGTTAGTTCCTATTCCAAAAAAGGCAAAGGCTTCGTCATGTGAGGATTACAGAACAATAAGTTTGATATCCCACGCAGCTAAAGTTATTCTCAGGATCATCAAAAAAAGGATAGAGAGTAAGGCAAATGATTACTTAGGGGATGATCAGTTTGGGTTCAGAAAAGGAAGAGGTACGCGTGATGCCATTGCAGTAATGAGATCACTAGTCGAGAGGAATATAGAATACAATCAGGACGTTTTTGCCTGTTTTGTAGATTTCGAAAAAGCGTTTGATAGAGTGAATTGGGAAAAATTAATGCGTGTATTGCAGAAAATAGGAATGGATTGGAGGGACAGGAGACTGATCCGCAACCTGTACATGTCTCAGACTGCTCAGGTGCGAGTGGGGAACGGAGAGTCTGGATGGGCAGTGTTAGGAAGAGGTGTAAGGCAGGGTTGCCCATTGTCACCGGTACTGTTCAACGTATATGTAGAGGAAATGATTAAAGAGGCATGGGAAGAACTGGAGGTAGGAATGAAAGTCGGAGGGGAACTCGTAAAATCGGTTAGGTTTGCTGATGACCAAGCATTAGTTGCTCAGTCAGCCAAGGGGTTGCAAGCATTGTTGAGTGAATTGGAGGTTCAGTGCGATAAATATGGGATGAGAATCAATATTAATAAAACAAAGGTTATGCGATTTTCCAGAAAGAAAAAGGCTAAGCTAAATATTAAAATAGGCAGGGAAAGAATAGAGCAGGTAGAGCAGTTTACATATCTCGGAAGTGTTTTGGACCAATACGGTCAAAGTGGTAGGGACGTAAGGAGAAGAATTGCGCTAGGCAAGGAGGCTTTCTCAAGGAGGAGGGAGTTGATGACGGGGACGTTGAGTAGGGATGTTAAGAAAAGACTCGTAAAAACTCTGATATGGAGCGTAGCTATGTACGGCGCGGAAACGTGGTCGCTGAAGCAGGAGGATAGACGTAGATTGGAGGCTTTTGAAATGTGGGTGTGGAGAAGAATGGAGAAGGTGAAATGGACCGAAAGGAAAACAAATGAGGAAGTACTGGAAATGGTGGGTGAGGAGAGGGGTTTGTTGAGAGAAATTCTATGGAGGCAGGAAAAATGGATGAAAGGCCTATTGAGCGGTAGTGGAATGTTGAAGAGGGTAATAGAGGGGAGAATGTTGGGCAAGCGAGGTAAGGGTAGGAACAGGATAGGGATGTTGGACGGGATGAAGGGAGGAAAGAAGTACACCGAGATGAAGAGGGACCTGATATAGATTAGTTTGCTAGGTGGGGAGTCACAAAATGTTTATTTGATAGTTGTGTCCATCCAAAAACCTACCTTAACCGGTAGATTACCTAACAATAATAAGAGAGACATAGTTATTTTTATTAATCAGCTTTGAAGCGTACTGTCAAAGATTTTTTCAGCGAATATATTTTTCAAATTCTCAATACCGATAAAGTTGATGTCATTAAAATGATGTGTGAAAGTTATTAGTAATGGTTAGGTTCTCATAAAGCATCACATGTTTATTCAAATTAAAATCAGCTAAGGTTTTCAAGTCACTAATATCCGATTTATTCAGATTGATTGAGTTTTTACGTACCGTTTCATGGCCTTAATATAACGATGATGCCGTTGAAATTGTTCGAATATGTTACATATACATTTTAAAAGCCTTTAAGTACAAGGTTTTTTAAAGTATCCCTCTTAAAAATATAAATGTGATGTATACAATAACAACAAATCATTTACATGCTATTGAAAGACCTGGGAGAAATATAGTAAGTACTGTGAAATGGATGTATTTGCTGATGTGCACCGAAACGAAGAAATTCCACCTTAAAAATAAATTGCTTGGATCAGAAACTGGAATTGAATTTTAGCACTGTAATTACGGAATTTCTTTTATTTATATTCTCATATTTGACCAATTATGAAAAGGCATTTCTCGAGCATTTCTTTCTGAATTCTACCATTCTCGAGTGAGAATGGTAGAATTCAGCCGGAAATCTGTTGAAGATCATTTCCTAGTCCTTCGAACAATTTGATGGATTTTCATTCAAAATCAAATATCTTACTCTTTCAAAATTCAATATTTGATGTTGACCAATGATTTTTCTAGGTAGATATTTTTTCATTCTAAAAATGATGAGCGCTTCACCCGGGTTTTCATTCTTTGAAGTACCCAAATTTGCAGTGAATTCTATTCGAATCATCACATTAATTGAAGAAACCACGAGGCTAGAATGATCAAGAGAAAAATTTTGAATATTCTATTGTTCACAATACCGTTTCAATTTTTAAAGAAGTGATACGATGAAATTTTATTGCAATGATTTTATGGCATACAGCATTTCCTTTTAATGCTACATAATTTTACCAAAAAGTAGAGGGGCTAAATGAATTAGTAGTGAGAATAACAAACTAAGAAATCGCAGTATGAGATTAAATTTCACTTTTAGTGGCCACGAACATTTGTTCTTAGTTGAATGGCATTGACCATGCCTCAAAAGTTTTATATTGTTTATGCTATTACGTAATATATCCCGGCTATGGAACAGGGGTATCTATGTTTCAGTCAGATTGAATGTTGAAACTTATGAGTCTTACTAGATTATTTGAAAATGAACTGAAATGGTACCACAATTGTGTTTATTTAAAATTATTTTTTTTAAATACATGAAAAATTGCTATAATATAAATAATATATCGATTTATAGTAAAATGAACATGTACAACTCAATATTATAATTTAACGGCACTGTAAACCATCATTTTTTTACCTTGAGACCACTCAATTTCCCAAGTATCTTGTGTGATGAAATATGAATGCTGTATCAAATAGACGAAAAATATTATGAAGAAAAACTTCGAAGATAGTTTATAATTAAGCAATACCACCATTAATATCACCAGAGCTTGAAAAACTACTACTTTTTTACGAAAAGCGTCCAATACTCAACTTCAGAGAAAAGCCCCAAAGAGAGGTGGATGGAGGAAGATAGGCTTTCGTTTTAGTTTGCGATCGGAAGATGAACGAGTCCCCAAGGAGGTGACGATGCGTCATCGATCGTGAGTTGGATTTGAATTCAGGAGAAGTGTATGCCTCGAGTCCCGGGCCCTTTGTCTGAAATATTCGGCACACATATTCATTCCCCGAACACCCACTCGACACCTTTCAAGGTCTTCATTTTCCTCGACCTCTCGCAAAGCTCTGCTTTGTCTTCCTTAGCCTTTCTTACCCTTCGCCCATTTCCATAGGGATATGCATTGCCAAAACATGGTTTATGCAGAAATACAGGAATCCATCCAAAACTGTTTCACATTTTTCTATCGTCAAACGAGTAAATAACTTGTTTTCATTTAAACTGTAGAACGAACATTTACTGTCAAGTTGAATAATTGCCACATTTAACAGGAAGGACAGCTATCACTGTCATGTATCCTGTATAAAAAATAGTTTGGTAATAATTCATGTTGATTTATAACGTTTTTAGGGTCCTTTAAATTATACCTCACGAGTTTCATCTTGAATTATAATAATCATAATTTGAAATTAAAAGTAAACTGGAAATAGTAACCTAATATTCAGTGAAGGAATAGAATTGTAGTAAGTAAATAGAATTATGTTAGGAAGAAGGCATTTTTCACAACCAAGTTTCCCAATTTTTACAGGCATTTTACCCTTCTTTATGAAGACCAAGTACCTTATTTTTTTTAGCTTTCGATTCTCAACTGATAAAAAATCAAAATTTTCATAATAACAGAGAAAACTGATTTATTTTTGAAGAAAAATTTGAATAAATATTTATCATAATTATACAATCTCAATCCATCCTCAATAAACGCGAGTTAGACGTGTTCACATAATTACTATTTAAACTGTGCAAATATTGTAACGAAGTGAAGGAATGTTTGCTTATCTCTCTCAAAACCACATTGATTTTACCTGAAATCTGTTTGAGGCAGTTTTATCAAGTCGATAAAGTTCAAATCAATTCTTTGTATACCCTTATCAAAATGTATTTTTTCAGCAAGGGCATAAGGCACCGGAGATGGGCTCCATTAGGATGGGGTCTGTTATTTCCATCGCTCGCAGAACTGAGGTGGGGGGTTCTATTAAATTTTGAATATGATCTACGGCAATGCGATGGCAAGTTCTCAGAAACTCCTTTCCCTCTGCTTTTTTAATCTCTTCTACATCCTACGCACTCTGCCTTTCAGCTTCCAATCTTCAAATTGCTGAATTCTATCCCAAGCCCTCTCTACTATGGCTACCACAATTCCTTTATACTCCTGCCCCATTTCTTGTTCAATTTATCCCCTCGAACACAACCGCGTCTTCATCTTCCCTTTCTTTCATCGCGGCATAGTTGATTTCGCTATCGCCGTCGCATCCAGCTCTTTTAATCCCTTTCTTACTGCCATCACTACGCATAGTAATCACAATATCAGGTTTTTTGCGGTGGAGGTATTATGCTACAGAGGTAGCCTTATTTTCGGCTCGTGTTAGCACATTTTTGGGTCCATAACTTTTTTACTCCTTATTTATAACCCAAATTGACAAGAAAATCGTGCAATACAAGAAAAATGGCATTAAATTAGGAAATACCTGAATAAAAGATATAACAAACAAATGTGTTTATCATGATCTCTTTTGTAAAAAGAAGTTAATTTCTTTCAGTAGCTAGAAAGTGCAAGTGATTTCAAAGTCACCCAATGTTAGATAATTACAATTATACAAACATAATACGTATTAATATAGGTAATCTACTGATTAAGGATAGGTTGTGGATGGACCCAACAACCAAATATTTCTCTTGCCTCTACAGACAAAAACATTCCAACATCCCACTCTATCACTGTCTCTCTTGATATCCGTCTACTTCCTTCCTTCATTTCGTCCAACATCTCTATCCTCTTACTACCCCTTCCTCGTTTACTTATCATTCTCCCCGTTATCACAGTCTTCAACATCCCATTGCCAATCAATATGGTATGTATCCCCTCTTCCTGCCTCCCTATGATTTATTCTAACAATCCCCTCTCCTCCCCCACTATATCTGGTACTACCTCATTTATTTTCTTTCTGTTCACCTAACCTTCTCCATTCGTCCCCACACCCATATTTCAAAAGCCTTCAATCTACATGTATCATCCTACTTCAGTTACCATGCTTCCGTACCGTACATTACTACTACCCATATAAATGTTTTAACGGCCCTTCTCTTAGCATCCTCGCTCTACATCCATATCAACAATTCTCTCTTCCTTGTCATAGCTTCTTTGATTAACGCAATTCTTCTCTTTTTGTCCTTACCTTTTTCCTATTATGATCCGTAACACTTCTAAGATACGTAAACTCTTCAACCTGCTCTAAATTTGCCCTACTATATATTTTCTCACGAAAAGTGAAGAGTCAGGCGTGATGTTGTGGAATCAAGACATAATAAGAACTTTGTTGCAATTTTCCACAAATAAAACTTTATTTCGAACAAGGTTTCGATACACTGTATCATCATCAGGTGAGGAATAGTACAAGGGGAAGGAATATATATATATACCAAGCTACAAAGAGGGGGGGTGGTGGTAGGGAAGGAAGAGGAGGTGTCCCATTGAATTTCCTGACGACACCTCCTTCCCTCCCCCCCTACTCTCCCCATGAAGAGTGAGCTCTCCGCACTTCGGTGTTCCATTGGATTTTCATGCCTTTCTCTTCATGATGAACCCCCCTTTCCTCCCTTTTTATTCCTCCCTTACCACCAACCCCCCATCCTTGTAGATTGGTATACACATATATTCCTTCCCCTTGTACTATTCCTCACCTGATGATGATACAGTGTATCGAAACCATGGTCGAAATAAAGTTTTAATTGTGGAAATTTGCAACAAAGTTCTTATTAGATTTTCTCTTTCTGAAAAACCGCATTATCTGTTTTTACTTACATATATTCTCCTCCTATACCTATCGCACTTAATTTTCAATTTACTCAGCAATGTTTGTAATTCCTTGGCTAATTGACATTTAAAAGCTAGGTAATCAGCAAACCTAATTGATTTTATGAATTCCTACCGACTTTCATTACTATCTCCAGCTCATCCCACGCATATTTCATCATTTCATCACATCCTGTATATTTCAACATTTCCTGCACATACGTTGAACAGCTCAGGTGATAATGAACGTTACCTTAATCTTCTTCCTAACACTCCCGTTATCTCGTTCCTCCTTCGTCCTCGTTGCCTCCGATCGGATTTCAAAATGTGCAAAAATAATTTTCGAATTGGTCATATTTTTTTCGGATCAGAGACAACAAATACCCGACCAATTCGAAATATGTTTCGAATCGGTCATATTTTTCCGATCTCGGAATTTGCAAAAAAAATGTCTGACTATTCGCGAATCGGACATAAAAATATGTCCGATTCGCAAATTTGTTTTGCATATTTGCGGGACTGGTTTCCGGAATCGGCACACCATTATCGTCTTAAAATGGACAAAATGGGGTATTCACATCCTCATTGATTACTCGGCCAAGTTTAAGACGCAAAAAAAATTTGTCCAATTCGCAAGTTTTTCATTCCCCCCCCCCCCGGGGGGAAAGACAACTAAATACCCTACGAGGATCATATATTCCGGTTATTGGTAAGGTACTCATTAAATGTGTACAGTGTTCGTGAGTGTAAATATGGTGGTCACAGCATACCACTAGCTCCCGTACTATGAGTATCGTAACTACAGAGTTAGGCAAAAGGAAGTGAAAAGAGTTGAAAAATAAATTGAGATGGGTCCCGAATAAAGCAAAATAGGAATGGTGGAAGACGTAGTTAGAGGATATAGAAAGTTAAAAGAGGAAGGGTGAAATTGGTGTGCTATAAAAGAAAATTAAACCACTATTAGGAAGTAAGAGGAGAAAATCTGTGTTAACAAATAAAGATTACTCGGAAAGAAGACTAGTTGCACAAAAATATATCCAAGAGAGAGAGAGAAGGACTATATAAAGAGAATTATTTGGTGAAGAACTCAGGCCAGCAAAGTTGGTCACAAAAGAGAATATGACGTAGATGAAGATAGCATTGGTCCAAACTCTCTCGACGGTGGGATAAAAAAGACATTGAGTGAAATAAAACCATACATGCCGTGGGAGAAGACAATATTCCTGCGGAACTACTGAAACGTTTAGGAAAATGTAGCAGGAAGAGTTTTTATTGGGTAATCCGTCACCTTAATGAGTTAGGAATTTGAGCGAAAGACTCTGATCAAGTTCCCATTCCAGAAAAAGGTAAGGCTACTTCATAGGAGGTGTACCAAACAATGAGTTTGATATGACGAGCATCTAAACCGGTTCTCAGGACCATCAAGAAGAGGATGGAGAGCGATGGAATTAATTACTTAGAGGATGATCAGTGTGGGTCCAGGAATGGGAGAGGCATGCGCTGCCATGCCATTGCAATAATGAGATCATTTATCGAAAGAAACATAGATTACAACATAGATGAATACGCCTGTTTCGTAGATTTCAAACAGAATAGAGTGAATTGGGAAAGACTGATGAATATAATGAAGAAAATAGGAATACATAGGATGGATAGAAGACTAATCCGCAACATGTACATGAATCAGACTGCTCAGTTGCGAGTGGTGGGTGAAGAGTCTGATTCGCAAAATGTCCGATTCGCAAATTTTTAATTCCCCCCCCAGGGGGAAAGACAACTGGTAACTTGTAAGACTTGTCTCTTTTGTACTCTGCTAGGTATCCTCGTTAAACGTGAGCAAATCTTACAAGTGTAAATGTCAGGTTCACAGCATACCACCAGCTACCGTACTATCTATTTCCTTCTCTCATCCGTAATCCAAATCCTTACCCTTTTCCTATAAACAGTACCTATAGTTAGTTTTGCGACTTTTTTTATATATTCCCATTTTTTCTCGATAGCACTCGTCCTCCTTTACTCACTCATGATCTTCTATACAGCCTGCTGATACTTCTTCCCTGTCAATTTATTTGAGGTTTCCAAGTTCCATTTCCCAATCCGCCTCCCCTTTATTATCTTTTTAAATCGGACGCTACTCTTCGTAACTAATTAATTGTTATTAGAGTTTGCATCCATTCACGGGGAAATGTGCGTATTGATCATGATGATCCTAAATCTGCGCCTAACCATAATGTAGTCTAACTGATACCAGTCTTGGTCACCTGGCATTTTTCACGCACACCTAAGCCTTTAGGGGTGTCTAAACCAAGCGCTAGGGACTCCGGTCTCCTACAGAACTAAATTGTTTTCTCCCTACGGTAATTCCTCGTACCTGAACCGTAATCCTCCACCATATTGCCATTTATTTCTTCCCGTACCCTCGCTTTCCAATCCGCCAACACTATGACATGTTTCCCTGCAGAACACACTCTATCACATTTTCTAACTAATCGTACACCTTATTTAAATAGCTTGGTGGCACGTGCGAGTATACATGAATAATGGCCAAGTTTGTCGGCCATGTTTTATTTCTACTAGCAATGTTCCACATCTATATTCTACATCTTTATTGTACCTAATTGTAACTGGTAACAGTTACAAGTTTTGCAGAAACATGATAGACGGTTAAAACCTTGCCTTTCACAGCATACATGGGGAAATATTGTAGTATCATACAAATTGAGGTGAAGAGTACTAGAAGAATCAGGTATAATATTAAAATAGGGTGCAATAAAGTGTGAAAATACACAACTTTTCCTGCTTAGAAGTTATTACCTTTAATAAGGTACGATTATATCTCCGTGAAGTAAGATGCATTTTATGATGGTCATGAGGCCTAATTTAAATGCTGAATGTTTGCAAAAAGAGCTTAAAATTGCAATCCCTTAGCATTAGGACATTCACCTCAGATACAGAAAGAAATAAGAGGAACTTGTGAAGAAGTTATAGGAAATATGACGAAACATTAAAAGTATAATACGAGCATTGCGAAAGAGACCTAGAGTTAGCAACTACCATATATACTGCAGAATAGTGGAATGTTTCTTCGGTAAAAACTCTATAAAAAGCGCATCGGGTTTGAATATATGATACTATTCGTTATTAGGTGCGCAATATATTTCACAGCCATTATTTCTGAATTCAAAAATTGACTCTATCCGAAATTAAAAGTGATTACATCTGTCAATAAAATTTTGCAGGAAGAACTACTTTTATCTTCAAAGAGTTTGTTGAGAACTTGTTCCTTCCGGGGAAGGTAGGTACCCCATAATAATATAATTCAACCTACTATTATTAACTTCATCTTTAGAAATCCTTTGCCAACATATATTTGGGTATAATCAGTTCATAGTTCATATAGGACATCGTTTACTGATTAACTGAATGAGGTATTAAGTTATAATTTTTCAGGGTACAAAAACCTGATTAGCAGTTAATTGTTGTTTTCATTGAGTTGGTGAAGAAAATCTAGGAACTTGACAAAAGAAAAAAATGGGCTATTCAACTTTGGACGACATTCCACGATATTAGGTTAGATATGACTTTGCACAGCCAATTGAACACTTTTAGATACAGTGTCAAATGGATTCAAGAAAATGTTCTGGAAAATTACATAAGTTCCATTAAATTAGAAAAAAAAATGAGTGCTTCAAGAATTTTTTTTGCCCTATCATTGCCGATTTTTACACAAAAATTATTATGAACATACAGGGGGCCAACTGTATGTAGCAGTTGATATCTAACCTAATACGGGTCAACATGAAGGATACGTAGAAATAGTAAATTTCCCTTAAACATTGAAGATTTTTGAGAAACTATTACATTTGGTTTCTCAATTTCCAATTTTTTTTTCATTTCACGTAAATTTCTCATGAATTGAACACGTTCCTTTGTCTGTAGAGCGAGTACATTGGGCGAGTTCTTCGCGAATTTCCTTCACAGCCCAACCATTTTTCATTTATTCAATTTCTAAATTGTCCACAAATCAAACCTCACCACTTATTTCGACTTAACTTTTACACTCCCATGATAACGGAGCACTTCAAACAATTCCTGCGAAAATATCTTATTTTCCGTTGTCCCTCCATTCGTTACAGTTACCGTACTCAATTCGCGATTACTCTTTGCGCTTCCCTGCGCGTAATTTCTTCCCCATTCTGTTTCAAATTGATCTCTTTATTATGCGCATAATTTTGGGAAGCAGCTCCATAGGGCTCTACTCGCTTGCTCTCTCGTTTCTCATATTGTGTTCGGTTTCCCTTTCATTCTCAGTATGCCCATTCTAAGAAAACGGTCATTTTACAGCAAAGCTCTGATTTCTATCACTCTTTCAAACACCTCTATATAGTCTCTCTACCTGAGGGCTGGACGCAATCACGATGCATCCAAAAAACTACACGACTTTGATTCATTGACGCAGTTTAATGGCATTTCACCCAATGATACGACACATCGCACTACTATATGTCCTGAAATTATTTCGCAATGTTTCACTAAAAATAAATGCATGTTAGTATGGCATGGAATCATAACATATATGTTGACAGCTTATATAAAGTTTTATGCCAATGCATTAGTTTGGTGAATTCTCTCTACATTACTGCAACAAGTCGTATGAATTCAATCCGTTAATTTTGCTTTTAACTCGGATACAAATGTATTGAGCTAGACTATAGTCAGCTGTCATAGCGCTCCAAACAGGACTAGGGTCAACGGAGGTCACACAGATAAAGGGTTATTCATTATGATGTTTTTATTTTCCCTACTGAAGGGCCATTTTCATTGACTACTTTTTAAAATATTAACGTGATTGAATAAAATACCATTTCATTGAAATGTCATTTTTTATATCAATACACTCCATGGAACATCAAAAAAGTTAAGGGGCAATGGTGCAAATCGACATATGGAAAATTATGCAATAATCGCAAAGCTTCAAAGCGAAGGTAATGTGACTTTGATGGTGCGACGGGAAATGAATAGCAATGTGTCCCATTTAAATAAGAACGTCGTTACGTTGACATGTTTTCAATATTGAATTTGCTCCGATTTGATGTTCACATGCGAGCGTATCACACAGCCCTACTAACCTTCACCTCTTCCTTCACCTACACTCCCTCACATTCAGCACCCGAAAGAATCTTCCCTTTTCCTCAGCGCCCTTCCGTTCTCCTCGCCCTTTTCGCTCCTCCTGCGACTTAGTCCCCTCCTACGTCACCTCTCCCCCTTGCTCCTTGCTTTCTCTAAATCAATAACTCCAAATTCCGAATATTTCCCCCTTCCTCCCCCATTCCACCAGACCAATCCCCTTGTTTACGTCACCTTTATCCATTCTCCACCGCCGCAAGATATATAAATTGATTCTATACATCTCCTCCAAATCACTCTCTCTCCCTTTATTTGCATTCTTTTTCCCTTTCCCTTTTTTTTTCCTCGGTCGCACCATTTTTTTCCATGACTTCACACACAGAGAGGAAAAAAAATGGGCGTCCCATCTCCTCCGCTTCCCATTCAATGCAATGCGTTCTGCAGGACTTTTGCCGCCCTTCCCTCCCGCACACACGTACCTACCCCCGGGCATTATTTCCAGTTTGCGAATGCACGTCCGGAGGGTACTTATTTAGGCCCAACATTCGTGGGTTTTGAATTTTTATGGAGATATTTCAGGGGTAAAAGGAGGGGAGCGGAGGTCAGAGTGGCTCGGCGCTCGCTAACGGTCGAGTGGATGGACACAAAATGATGCCATGCGGCGCAAGAAATACATATATATACTTTTTGGCACCATCGAATTCCAGCAACTTTATTTCCCTCGCCGAGTAAAATCCAATGCAGAGCGACTCATAAGAATTCAGGGGATAAGGTGCGAGGAATCTGGGAGAGAGCTAACGCTGTTAGTTTTAAGTACCTGACTATCTTTAGGAGATGTGTCATTGCTCACCAGCTTTTCCGGACATATATAAAAAATAAAGATTATTTAAAAAATCGTACGGAAAATGAATACGTTTAAATCATGTAAAAGAAAAATAGTATGTTTTACGGTCCTTCGGTACCTGACCTATTTTTCTGGCATTTAAAAGGTACGAGGTTTTTATATGTAACATTATGGTAAGTTAATCATTAATATATTTGACACTTCGCTAATACTAACCTGAAATATAAATATTTAATTCGATAAAATATTTGAACCAAATGTTTCAATTTATAAAAAAATGGAGATTTTGACCTGTAAGTTGTGGGACATCACCATAAATATTGTATGCGCAAATATGTTTAAAACTTTAATATCTCATAATTTCATGTAATTTTTATTCATCTATTTTTTTGTCAACAACACAAAAATGTAGAAGTAATAATGTTACACACATTTCCATAGTGTACCTATTTTGCTGACCTTCGGATTTAAACGTATAAAAATTAATTTCGGATGTATTTATCCAGGTCGAGCTGGTGAAGTGGTAAAAGTAGATAATTCACAAAAAGTTGAAGTTTAATGCAGAAAATGAAGAAAAATTCAATTTAAGAATATTTTTAGGCAAAAGTAGTTACTAAGATACGTTATCCATAATTAAGAAGCTTTGTAATCATGATACAGTGTGTAAATCACTATAATGTAATAAATCCCCAATCTGTAATAAAATTATCGAGACGAAATGGGGAATCTCTTTGGCTTAAGCTAATGAGGAAAACGTTGAGAAACGTGAAAATTGAAAGAGAAAAATAACATTCACGACTTACTTGCAATGAAAATTCCACCAACTCCGCTGTCAAAATATAGCAATTTATAATGTAAATGATGCATCTGACTACAATATCGTCAATGTGTTCAATTCTATCTCCGCTAAGTCTGACATTCGCTCTTCCAAAAAAAATAGACTCAATATTGGGCCCACAATAACCTGAGAGATGCTACATTTCCAAGAAGCAATTCACTAAATGGCCAGACACTCCCGGCAGCCAATTCCGAGGCCCTTATTTGCGTCACTGAAGATACCCCGGCGGAATAATAAACAATAAGCAATTTATCGCGTGATGAAATAATCAATAAATACAATATGTTTATCATCATTTCCGCGCTACCATCTCATGCTACAGAGATGTTGAATAAAAAAATTTCAAAACTCTTATCTTTTAACCGCTGCGATGGTTACTCCTACTGATTTACGTCTACTAAAGTACGTCCCATTCTCTCTCCCACACCTAACCCCCTCCGCACCCGCCAATAACCATTCATCAACCCAGAAAAACCCGCAGAGCCGCCGCGCAGTTTTACGCGCTACTTGTGTACCTACAATGTTTTTTTATTCACATTCTCTCTCTCTCTCTCTCTTTCTCTCTGTCCATTGTGCTACGCCCACGCAAGTCCCTTTAGAAAATTTTACGCTTCACTCACCGCGTGGCATCCCTTCTCACTCACTCCTCTGATCCTCTTCCATTCTTCTCTCCCTTAACTCTGCATGCCTACTCCCGATGGCACCCCGTGACGCCCCATGAGAGGAATATTTACGAATCTGGACGGAGGTGACAGATAGAGAGAGATAATGTACGATTAAAAAGTAATAAAATGAGGACAGAAAACCAAATTATAACGGCAGAAACTAAAATTGGGAGTTTCATTTAAATCATGTTTTAATCGTGCTTTGTTTGGAACGAGTTAGGATTCTCCCAAGTGCTCAAACTTGATATTAGCCTTTGAGATGAATATGGTTACACAGAAGAATTCATTCATCGAGAGGACATCCACGAGGGAAAAAAACAATTAAGATGAAGCAGAAATGGCATGTTCGTTTTCTGAATTTCACTTAAGCGCTTAAGTAAAAAACACATCACAATATTTTAAGTTAATATTTAATTGAGTTAAAGTATTTTTTCGCGTATGTGAGCTAAAATATTACCCCTGTAAATTGTATAACAAAATTAAATAACCTTCCAATTGCCCAGAAAATTAGGCCGTGAGAACAATTAAAATGGCCTGGAAAAAATGGAAAAACAATAATTTCATCGCAAGTTTTACTCAATTTTGCTTTCACGGGATGACCGTTAAAAAGTTAAAATAAAATTTCGCTTAGTTTCTTCCATGAGTTAAGACGAGATGCACAGGATAAGAGCCATTGTTTTTTTTACAGTCTCCTACACTTTCTCCTATGCCAGTCCTCTCCATTCCCTCAGGACCCATTGCATCGTTATTTCTTTCCTGAACTCATCCCACTTGTTCCCACCAGATCATTTCCCCAAATCACCATGGTCACTTTCACTCCACGCCGCCTACACTTCCTGCCTTTCACCTCGAATGCTACTCTCCCGTTCCCCATGGACGGACAGGACTCTCTCCCCGTTTCCTTTGTATTCACATGAATTGACTTTTGGATAAATGAAACTGTTTCTATTTCATCTTAAGATGAGAGCAGGCAAAAATATTATTCTTATTAGGTAATCTATCGGTTAAGGTAGATTTTTGGATGGACACAACTATCAAATAAACATTTTGTAACTCCAAACAAAACCCAATCCAGCAACCTAATCTACATCAGCTCCCTATTCATCTCTGTGTATTTCTTTCCTGCCTTCATCCCATGGGTTTTGGAAAGGAAGAGGTACGCGTGATGCCTTTGCAGTAATGAGATGCACTTTGCACTAATCGAGAGGAATATAGAATACAATCAGGACGTTTTTGCCTGTTTTGTATATTTCGAAAAAGCGTTTGATAGAGTGAATTGGGAAAAATTAATGCGTGTATTGCAGAAAATAGGAATGGTTTGGAGGGACAGGAGACTGATCCGCAACCTGTATATGTCTCAGACTGCTCAGGTGCGAGTGGGGAACGGAGAGTCCGGATGGGCAGTGTTAGGAAGAGGTGTAAGGCAGGGTTGCCCATTGTCACCGGTACTGTTCAACGTATATGTGGAGGAAATGATTAAAGAGGCATGGGAAGAACTGGAGGTAGGAATGAAAGTCGGAGGGGAATTCGTAAAATCGGTTAGGTTTGCTGATGACCAAGCATTAGTTGCTCAGTCAGCCAAGGGGTTGCAAGCATTGCTGAGTGAATTGGAGGTTCAGTGCGATAAATATGGGATGAGAATCAATATTAATAAAACAAAGGTTATGCGATTTTCTAGAAAGAAAAAGGCTACGCTAAATATTAAAATAAGCGGGGAAAAATAGAGCAAGTACAGCAGTTTACATATCTCGGAAGTGTTTTGGACCAATACGGTCAAAGAAGTAGGGACGTAAGGAGAAGAATTGCGCTAGGCAAGGAGGCTTTCTGAAGGAGGAGGGAGTTGATGACGGGGACGTTGAGTAGGGATGTTAAGACAAGACTCGTAAAAACTCTGGTATGGAGCGTAGCTATGTACGGCGCGGAAACGTGGTCACTGAAGCAGGAGGATAGACGTAGATTGGAGGCTTTTGAAATGTGGGTGTGGAGAAGAATGGAGAAGGTGAAATGGACCGAAAGGAAAACAAATGAGGAAGTACTAGAGATGGTGGGTGAGGAGAGGGGTTTGTTGAGAGAAATCCTATGGAGGCAGGAAAAATGGATGAAAGGCGTATTGAGCGGTAGTGGAATTTTGACGATGGTAATAGAGGGGAGAATGTTGGGCAAGGGAGGAAAGGGTAGGAACAGGATAGGGATGTTGGATGGGATGAAGGGAGGAAAGAAGTACAAGTGGTTTTGCTTTAACAGACGACGTTGTTTTGTTATATAAAGACATAGGATTGAATTCAAAAGGTCAAATGTAATTAGAATAATTCATAACCAGGAGAGAACTTCAGGTAAAAATGGCACCGAAACAGAATAATATTTTGATAAATTGGAAATTGTAGGTCGCGGTAGTCCAGGAGCCAGAGAGTTGTACTACTGGCCGGAGGGTCCCGGGTTCGATTCCCGGGCACTCTGGGCACCTGTAGCTCCCCTCAAAGTATGTGCTTTTTCAGGAACCAGATCTTTCTGGGAAACCACAACTGGCACAGGCCCCGCTACCGTGATGTGTGAATTTCATATGCCGTCGGGCTTAGTACTGGGTGAATTCTACCAACACCTCCCCAACCCACCTTTGGGTTGATTACTGTGTTTAAAATTGAAAATAAATGGACAGTCTGGTAATGGTATGAAAATTTGACTTTGCATAATATCTATGTGGTTATTATTACTATCTACCTTAAATGCATCATTTAGTTATAATTTCGAGCCTGAACCGGATAGATTTCTGAACAGTTCAAAGATCAAGCATAACTATCCCGGGAAATATGTTGGCATTCTCCCTACCTCCTATGGCCACTAAGAAGATGACAACGAGATACCGGAGGTTTACGTTGGTCTGTGGAAAACACGAAAGCGAGACGTTCCCGTCGTCCTTTTACTAGTGTGCTGCGTTGCATAGCAGAAAAATGCGGTGGAATTACTAGATAATTTCGTAAAATGATTGCTGTGTCTTGAAATGTCGAATTTCTAGGCAAATTTGGGATTGAAGAAAGCAATACTATAAGTTGACACAAATTACATGAATAATAACCATGAAATCGTTCTCATTGACAGAATTAGGATTTTTTCTAAATATTGTACACAGTCTGTGAATTTAGGATAAGAAATACTTCAGTCTCTCGCACTTTCTTTTCTGAAATATTTTACCTGAAAAGTCAACTCCTTTGGCGGTTGAACGTGCAGAATATCTTCCACGATAACGTTAATTCAAGAGAGAAACAACGCCAAGCACAGCTTTGTTATCAGGCCAAACTTGACATGCGGGTTCATTCTAAGCGGTTAGATTAGGTATTCTGCCCCAACGAATCATTTGTAGCGTTCGTATTGACATAATGATTTTGCACCTATAGGAGGGAGTTGACGAAGGAAGTTCGGTAATCGATTCCGAAGGCATTTTTGCAGTAAATTTATTAATCCGAACCACCTCATGAAATAAATTGTGGATCGGATAGCTCAATCGAGGAAAATCATTAGTAGTACTGTACTATTGATGTAACATCTCCCTTTTTGCATCATTTCTTAATTAAGAGACGAGCAAAATGAATTATTGCGATTTAATTTTATGCTGGAATGAACGATGTACATAAATCATATGACAGAACCAATTACGATAGAAAATATCCAAAATATAACTTGAAGTTTACATCTAAACATGGAGGTCATCTTTATACGGGGGGCATCTTTAGGGCATGGCATTAAAGCAAGGCAATTTATTTGAGCAGCACACTTAGAGAATTGATAGAGGGATCAGGCGCAAGAATACATCCGCTTCAAAACTTTCGCGTCCTGCCACATTTCGTCGTAATTTTAAATCTATATCTTAAAAAATAAACGCATATCATTGCTTACCACAGACGAATCCCCACTGGCTGATTACCGCGCACGGACGCATTATAAAGGATCCCCAGAATAACGCCTCTCTCCCTCCACCTCCTGGGCCTTCGATTCCTGCCCTTCGGCGTTTCTTCTTCCTCGCACCCCACCGAGGACACCCGAACTGGCGAGAGACCTGGAAACACACCCACCTCCACTCTAGTCATTCACTCCCCTCCCAGCCTCACCCCCATGCTCTCTCGCCTCCGAAGTCTTCCAACCCCTGACTCTCCCTACCCTAAAAATCCCCTGAAATACCCCTTCCACTCCTTATCAAACTCATGCCTCCCATCACTGCGGTCCGTAGAGATATCGCGGAGGGTGGGGAGGGACGGAAAGGGAGGGTAGAAGAGGGAAGGAGAGGATGTGGGGTGGGTCCCTCCGTAACCATTCCCAAACACCCAGAAGACCCACCTACCCCTCTCTTCCGCCTCCACCCAGCACACCTCTCGTCTCAACCCCCTTCTCCAAAACATCCCCCTTGTCCCGTGCTCTGACACCATTATCACTCCCGTCTCCCTGGTAACGGGTCCCATATCCCGCCAGAGGCAGATGCGCTCCACTCCGGGATGTTTCGCCTCATATCCCAAAGGGAGCAGCAGCAGCGGCAGTCGTGGTACGTTGACGGGTGTAGGACAGGAGTCGAGCGGGCGGATGAGGAGCCCGGGAAGGTAGGGAGGGAGGGTTTGTAGATAGATTGGGATGCGCGGATGGGAAGGGGGGCAAATACGTATACGCGCGGGAATGAAGGATCGTCGTGCGGGCGTGACATGCGTCCCTTCGACATAGGAACGCGTCTCGATTCTTGACTTTCGATCCAGTAATAATATGTCCAGTCCATTCATATCCTTCTCGCACTCCTCGGGTCCCGAAGAAGGTAATATTCTCAAGGTTTACGTTTATTTTATTTTAATTCAATTTTTACCCACCTCGAGAGGAATTCGCTATGCAGTCTTCGACTTAGCGGGGTGTCTTTTGCTCGTAATACTTATTGGGTGGTGGTGTTTACGACGGGAGAATACGAAATTTATATTGATGCACTTTCTGGTTTCATTTGCAACGCAGAGTGACAGTTTTACTTGCACGAGGAAGTGATTAAAGACGTAAAATATTTCCACTGAAATATGGTTGGGTCTACGTAACTTTTGATATGAAGTGCATTCATACAGACTATCACCGCTTACGCAAATAAAAATGAGTATTTTTGTTAAAACAATACTGTCTGATGTAGCTATGGAAACTAAATGATCAGTAATTGGAAACAAAGAAGAGAGACACATTTGTTTCAAAATCAGTACGTAAAATATCGGACAAAACATATTATATATTATTAACCATTATAGTTGTATGGAATTTTAGATGGTTATATTCATCAATGAGATGATACTATAATTTTAAATGGCGGCACTAATGAGATCAAACGTACTTGTAGCAGTCACAATGAGGAATATACAAGGGTGGTCTGAAAAGTTTCCGAGCTAACAAAGATACAAGACATTTTTTCTGAAATTTAATGTGTCGGATACTTTTCAAACCATCTCTATCTCTAATCCTTATAACTATGATATTAAGCATTCTTTTTCATTAAATACTTTATTTCAAAGAAGGTATTAGATGTCTTAATCAAGCTTACGCTTGGCAGAAATTTATACGCATCGTACACTTGTACCTCTAATATTAAAAAATTGCCATTTCGAAGAATGAACACTGGTTTCACCCATTTACCCTGTCGCTTTCCTATATTTCCCTTGTTCAAAATTTTTGGCATCCATAGTTGAAATAAACACTTTATAATTTGCCATGTTTGAGGACAAAGGGACGAGGCACTGTAGCATAATCATGGGCAACACATGTTTACAACATCGGGGACTACATGAACATGAGTTCAATTTTATGGCACATGATATGCATTAAAACGTGCCATGTTTGTTGTCATCAAACGTATGGAAATAACGTATTTTGCTTTAATTATGGAAAAAACCTTAGTTGTTTTAAACAATTAATCTTTAGTACCGACCAGGATGGCAATATATCAAAGTTATTTTGAATATTCCGTATTCTACTGAATCCATAGTAGGTTTGAGGAGAAGTGTAAAAGATACTACAAATTATTTATCCAAAATGTAGAGAACTAGCATCTGTTCCCCTAAGTTAATTTTAATTAGTTTATTTAATTTACGTAAACTAACTATAGGCACGAATAATTTGCTTTAAAATTTATTTTGTATCAAATTAAATTCTCCAAACAATGACACAATTTCGATTTTGGCCTACTCAGAGGAAGAAAGTCACCATGAAAACCTCAAACAAAATCAAGGGTATTAAGTGCAAAAAATACGCGGGTTACTATTAAAAAAGTGAAAAAGTTGCAAAAAAGTAACAAAATATTTCGCCGTGCCGAAATGTCACATTTTGCCAAGATCCCTAAAAGCATTCCTTGCTTCAATTCTGCCAGATATTGCACAACGCATTAATTTCCCCGGCATTTCCGTTGCGCCACGGAGATCGACTGATGGGTTGCATAGGCCGCCGGGTAATGAGACAGCAGGCATATTCAGACATTTCCGTGCCTGCAGGGAAGGAAGTATACAAGGATAAGCGAGGCAGTGTCACGCAATATCTAGAGTTCCCTCTTCGGCGTCTGCGCAAAAATTCTCTCCACGTAGAAATGTTTTATCGCCATTCCAACGTTCAGAAATGTAACGTCATAATCTGAGAGCATGCAAACTGCTACAAGATCGCGTTCTTCAACATTTCATCTATTCTTTTCGCGAGCGGGAAAGAGAGGAATCCCTCTTTCCATCAAAATCATAACATAAGTTCGTTTTAGTTTGTCCTTAATACGCAAATGTAAAGTTCTCAAAGAATGAGGAAAGTATTTCGCTTTATAAAATACAAAAACAATCCATCTCCGTCTTACATTTCCCTCTAATATTCCTTCCCCTACATTTACTCATCTCTGAAATTGTTTAGCCCATTCAATCTTTTTCCTTTACACAACGTCCTCCCTATGTCAAGAGATGATCATCCTACGCGGTGGTGTGGCTAACTCAGGATATGCCGCGTACACTCTCACTCCTCCCCGTATTCACTTTTCAACCTTTCCATCTTCTCCCTATCCCTTACCATATGAAAATACTGTACTTTCTTCATAATTGCGTGTGGATCTGCATAGATAACCACTTTAAGATCGGGCGGCTCGATTGATAAATTCGAAGAGTCAGATCATATTTGTCCCATTGTTAAAGTTACCTTTGTTATAACTAAAATGGCGTTATTAAATCAACCATTCAAAATAAATTCAATTTACTTCTTTTGTTCACTGTAAAATTATTGGTTATTAACAGTCTCTAAAAAGCTGTTTACTAAGGAATTAACGAAGCAAGTATCCTTCTCCTGTATTCCACAGTATAATTCTTTGATTCATGAAAGACATTACAACTTTGAATCGTGCATTAAACCAACTCTTCCCCAATTCCGCTTATTAGATTTCTCCTTATATTCCAGTCAACAGGTCTGTCTTATTCCTCCCTATTCCTCACTTGCCTAAAATCTCCTCTCTATCAGAGTCTTCGTCATCCCAGTACCAATTACTCGTACGTAAAACCAATACTCCTTCTACTGTTCCCGCTTTCTTTGATTGTTACTTCGTGACTTTCTCTCTTTCCTATGCAAAAAAAATGCGAACGATGATTAAAATAATTTCTTACGTGGTAGACTACTTTTTAAGGCGGGAATTGGTTGAGCTCATATGCTAAAAACCTAAGCTTTTAGTCTTGCCTACAAAGACAACCTGACATTCTACACTACAATAAATTTTTCTTCAATTCCGCCTGCAATATATCTTACGTTACATCATCAGTTGTATTTCTTTGTTCCGCAACCTTGCTTTTGTAATTATAAAATATTCGACATACACGTCAAACAACCCTCTGGGCGGCCGTCAACCAACAAAACTGACAACAATGTGACTCGTGTTCGACAATTGACCGTTACCCAAGATTTAGCGATGAGGAAAGTATGCGCCAAGTTCGTGCCTAAGGTGTTTGCCGCAACGCGCTACGAGTCCGCAAGTTCCTGGCCAGACACCAGGTTTCAACGCTGCCCCACCCCCCTATAGTCCTAACGTCGCCCCAGCCGACTTCATTTTGTTCCCTCGGATTAAGGCAGCCCTGAAAGGACCCTGTTTTTCTTCCATAGAAGAGATCAAATCAGCCGTGACGAAGACCTTGGGCGAGGTCCCCGAAGACGCCTTCTAGTGCGCGTACCGGTCATGACAGAGTCACTGGTAAAAATGTGTAGAGGCCCAAGGAAAGTACTTTGAAGAATTTTAAGTGTTTGTACAAATCAGTTCAATAAAGTACTTTTAAAAAATAATTACATCAATTTTGGAACGCACCCGGTAGATCTCAACACACGTTATGCTTTACACCATACGAACTGAAAAAAGTAATTAAGTGCTGTATGATACTCTTAAATGACTTTTGATGACGAAAGCCTTTTGTCAAAATCCATGAAGGAAATATTTAAAGCTAAATAACGTTGGCAATGAGATTTATTTATCCGCGGCACAAATTGCAAACTTAAATTACAACCTAAAGCATTTTTTTAAATTATAAGCTCATATGCAAGCCCTAGCAATCAGAATTCTCGCAGAAATATTTTAAATTCACCTTGTTCTTATAAAGAGCTATCATAGAGAGCTAATCATAATAAAGAGACCATTAAATGGGAAGTCTACATTCATATTCCAATATCCTTGGTAATAGAAATGTTAGGGTTCTGTTCATAGCGCACTCCGGGGTTCATTTTCTACAACCATTGTAGAATTTTCATTTGCTATTTACGAGCTCATTTAAATAAATAAATGATGACCCCTCTGCCAGGAGATCCGTTGGTAGACTTCCCACAGTGATAAAATTTTCATACCACCCGTACCTGATCTCAACTTCTATGCTAAATATGCAAATTCCTCGAACAAGGGCTTCAAAAGAATCATTCCGTGTAAATTCCAGGGACACTTTCACTTGTTTGTGTCAGCGGTGGACCTACTATTGATCTTGAATTCGTTAATTTCCAATCTTATAATGTTATCAAATGTTTGAAGGGCATTAGTTTATTTCCAGCCTCTCACGATGAAACGAGGAAATTATTCGAAAAGTATTCCAATAAGTCATAATAATCTTTCATCCAACAAAATTATTATCAAGTCTACATAGAGATGTTTTGAAGAGAAAGAAGGTAAGAGAAAATCACACTTTGAAAAATGGTCCGAATTATATAAATATTTAAAAGGTTCTACAGAATATACGATGCAGTTCATGAGTCCAGTTTTTAAATAAAAACTTTTGCCTTAAAACAGCAGGCTCACCTTTATTTCACTTTCAAAATATGTGTAATCATTTGCTAAACAGTATTCAACTAAAAATAGGATAAATGAAAATCATGACCCCTTAAGGTCAGTACCCAATCAAAAATTATCTAATTTTTTTTAGAAATATATTAATGAAAATCTTTGTATCTAACACTTCACGAAGTAGAAAACAAAGCGGATACAGTGTTTTATTTCACGTGGGGTTTCATGCTTTCGCAAGAGAATATATGACGTGGGAGCGGCGCGCACTAAACAGAAATATGTATCCACGCGGGGAGGAAATTAATCGATAGTCACCGAGAAACGTTTCCCCGCCCTGGTTCGGATGATATGTGTAATGCTTCCCTCAATAAATTGGAAACCGATTAGTTTTCGAAGGAAGGGTTCATGGGGGAGGGACGAAAATTCGGATGGAGCAAAACGTTAAGGGTACATATAGAGCGAGGCTGAAGGACGAAGGGTGAAGGATAAGGGAGGAAGGGGTAGGGGTAAATGCAGGGTCTCCGTGGCACACGAGGAAAATAAGGCGTGCGCGGAGAGATGCGATGGGTGGGGGACGAGGACGAAACACAAGCCTCGGGGAGGAGGGAAGGGATACGTTTGTTGGCGAGACTGTGCATGTGTGCACTAGTGTGGGCGGGGTAGTGCTAAGGGGAGGGGTTTGACGTGAGAAAGGGATCGGAGATACGAACGCACGGGTTAATATTAGGAATTTAGTGGGTCCGATGGGATCAACTGGATCGGCGGGCCCCCTCGACCCGCCCGCCCGTATTGGGGAAACTGCAAGAGAGGTTTGTGTCTACTGTTCTGGTTGTAGGCCCGGCGTTAGATGGAATAGTAGGAGGTTTCGATTCAGTCATGTTGGAGCGTGTGGGGCGGGGATAACGGGCGGTGGAATCAGGGGTGAGGAGCGCTGATGGAGAAAGGGAGAGAAGGGGTGGCGAAGAAATTAGATCGAAGTGAAAAGTGTGGGAAAACCAAGCATTGGAGCAAAATGAATTGAATGAGCAAGATAAAGAGAGAAAACTGCGGGATGGTGGGGAGACAAACGGTGTTCCGAAAAATTGCGTGTCGCGAAATGATTAATGGAATAAAAGTACCATAAACCAGAAAACTGATGATTGTTATGAAAGTAAAAATGTAAACGTTTTTCACCAAAAAAAACGGACAAAAACATATTGCTTATATCCAAGATATACGTGCAATCACCTACCCGCTGAACCCATATTTTACTAAATGAATTCTAAAAAAGTAGAAAAACTGAGACATGCATAGCTTCTTGAAAAATAACGATGCCAAATAGAAAGAGAAGAGAAAGAACTTTATATTAGAGTACATGGCACATATATGATTGGTAGAGTAAATTTGAAAGTCCTTTGAAATAATGTACTTGGTTGGAAAAAAATTAAAATAGAAGGAATTTTAAAGCAAAAGTACAAAATAAACTTCAAAACTATTACACTTTGTCCGATTATTACTAAAATTTGAAAATAAATCACATTTTAATTAGGTACGAAATCTTGATTACATACTTATGAAGAAGCCTAATATTTCAAGCGTGTGATTATCTCATATGAGATTATTAAGAATTCAAGCAGAAAAAGTAATAATAGAATAGAAGAGTTAATCGGTAATCAACATGTATTATTAAATTCGAAGTAAATAAACATTTGAGGTGAATATATGTTACCATAGGTTAGCACCTCAATCTATTCCTTCAATCAAAGGCAGGTTGAAAGGAGAAGTATTACATAATTATTTTAAACCGCATACTAACATAAATTAAAGAGGATTGTATTATTTTTAAGCAGGGATAACCATTGAATTTAAGACAAAAGATTTCACTTGCTCAACTTAAACGACCTTCCATGAAATGATAATAAAGAGTGCACAATTTAAGAGAAAAACAGGAACACTCATACCGTTAATTAAAAAGGTAGCTATAGAGTGTGAAGAAAGGCGATTACTTAAAGGTATAAAGTTTTCTCAGCACTCTAATTCTTAAGGAACTAGCTGTTGAAATAACGCCTGGGCAATTCACCTCGCGTGCAAGTCACCGTTAACTTTGGAGGTTTCAAAAGGAGCATGAAAGGAATCAGGTCAAGGAAATTCCACATTTTCTTTAAGCAAGCAAAAGTAAAAATTTCTCTTTACGGTCGATAGGTGGTAAAGGCTGACACTACACGCTATTTCATTCATCTAGAAAGGACATGACTACATGACAGACAAAATATGCTTTGAATTGACCAGAATTACATGTATATCATAAAATAAAGTATAAATATATTCTATACCGTTCATAACTATTACATTTGAAATGCAAGTATAATTTGTAAATGCAATTCATTTAGAATATATTTCTAGTAAAATACTATTCAGTACAAAAATTCCGGAATACACAAAAATTGGACAAAAAAAAGAAGGAATAGGAGTATTAATTTGCATCACATAGAAGCAAAACATAAACATAGAACAAACATAAACAAACAAGTCATAACATGAGTGACGAAAAAATAATTGGAAGCACAGAGTGAATGTTTTCCAGTAACAAATGAATGCAAACACGTCTGGAGTAATCACTGAAGTTAGAGTAAATATTAACCTGATGTTTGACTTTTCGAGGAAATGCAAATGTATTCATTTCTATAACTTAAGAGGTTTACATATAATACGATAACGTCATGGAGAAAACTTAATTCTGTTTGAAGAGGAAAGATTAGGATAAAAAGGAAAGATTTGAGAGTTAATGGGTTGGGAATGAAATTTGAAAAAAATCACGCACATGGCAATGTTGCAATATAATGAATAACATAAGGGTTTTTGGACCATCTCCCGAAGCCATAATGTCATAATTACGGATGAATAAAGACAAATTTGATGGCCAATACAAAACCGTAAAGATAAATAAAAGCGACGATATAAATTTGTAAAATGTATTTCTCCAACACCCATGGAGAAGACATAAAAAAAGGACTCGGCTTTCGACCGCCATCGTAAAAGCTCAAGCAACAGAACGGCCGTCGCGTCAAAAGAAGAAATGAGAGCAAAAAAAATAACAAATAGCACTACATAGTTCATTGGATAAATAAAAGGGGAGACCAGGAGGAATGAGAGAAATAAAATAATGTGGGGGGACGGAACGGAGGAGTGCGGGGGCTGGTGGGGACCTGAGAGATGAGCGAGAGATCGGCACGAGAGATGGATGAATTAGAGGAAAGTGTTCCCAGGGACGGGGGTCAAAGAAAATATATAATAAAACACATCGGTGGAGGAAGTAATGAGAGAGTGGAGGAAACTAGGCAAGGATGAGGAGAGAGGGAGGAGTAATTCTGAGGGGTTTTTTCCTTGGGTTTGAGGATGAGGGGAAGGGGTGGGGAGACGAGGAATTCCGATCGAATCCATCGGCAAGAGGCCGTTAACGACTGTGCGTTCGGACGGAAGCCTAACGTGTTTCGAATAAAGCAACCCCGCGCGTAGGGCGATGGAATCGTTCTTTATTTGTTTTTTTCCACTCCAGTTGCCGACTACCTTCTTCCTCCTCCTCTTGCCATCTTTCCCCTCTCTCATCCATCAAACTCTCTTCTGCTCTTGCGCCTCACACCTTTCCCGAGCTTACGTACATTCGAAACTATGTAGCCCGTTTACCGATGCTCTTGGGAATTGTTTCACCGGCATTAAAAATGTCTCCTCAAGCGAGTAAATGTCTAAATATTCTTTTTATTGTGCAAGCTTGAATTCTATTTTTCGGTTAATGCTAAGATTAAGTTCATGCACGATTATTGGCCACTATCTCATCAGAAAGAAAATATTTCAGCATGTAAATACATATATATGGGTGTATATACACACCCACACACACACACACACACACACACACACACACACACACACACATATATATATATATATATATATATATATATATATATATATATATATATATATAACTTTTAGTTTTTTAATATTATCTGAAACCAATATGGTATATTATAACGCTGCGGTAGATGCATAGGTAGATGCAGTAGGCACTTATCATGCGTTAAAGGAACCCAGTTCTGGTTAACTTAAAATCAAAAATCTTTCCATATTTTTACATCAACTTCATCGTCTCTTCCTATTATATTTGCCTCAAATTCGCTATTTCATTTCTTTTTCAACGAACCACCTTATTCACCTGATTCAGCTTTTCACGACATTTCCTACAGAACTGACGATTCTTTGGAAAACCCAAATATTTACACCCATTGCGGATATTACTCATTTTGAGGATATATTTATTCTCCGCGCATATCTTGGGTCAATATTGCCATAAAACCTTCGAAGAAGTACTCCGCTGGGATAGCTTTATAAATTATATTAGACTTGAATATGGATTCATGGGTCAAGATTTTTATTTCATTAAGTTTAGTAATACAAACCTGAAAGATTACAATTTTTACCAAAACTACTATTTTAAATTTAGCGTTGGTACTTAGATTGTTTACCAATGGCTTTAAATTTACCATTTAGACCTACATGTGCAGTAATTAAGGTGAATTACACTGGAAACCATTAAGGTACCTTCGTATAAATGAAGGCGCGCTTACCTCCTATTGGACTCACTCCGATACACTCTGCTGTATTCTCACTCGCTTCCGTGATTCCAGCAATTTTTGTTTAGTGGGAGCGTTGAAGGGATTTTTCAATCGGAAATTCTGTGAACCGGCTGAACTGCCGCTCATTTCCCTCCAGGTGTAATACGTCCAGAGCTCACTCGTGAGTGCTTCCGGATGATTTGTTTTTCTCGTTTTGAAAAATAAAAGATGCTCGAATGTTTATCACCCCACGCGCGGTTTCCGGCATGTAGTTCTACCCAAGTTAATGGACCATTTTTTCCTGATTCCGCTTTCCACCTAGGCTCGATTGATTTTCTCTCGAGTATACACTTAGATTACATGAAGTATGGATTCGGAATGTACCAAGCCAAACACACTCGAAAGCTTCTTGCTCTTGATTGTCTCCGCAATAAATTTTCAAGCTTGTCTCTCAGAACTACTAGAGCGGCAAATAAATTCCAATAAACTAAACGACGTCACCTGACAAAATAACGCGAAAGCTATCTTTAAAGAAGTCAAGCAAAAATATCTTTACAAAAATACGCACATTTACTAATTAAGAAATATTTTCAGCCTCAAATGCCATGGTTTTGAAATTGTCAAAGATATTTAATGAACTAGATAGTTTTAAATAGGCTATCATAGTCATAAATTATATTGATTAATATTTAAATACCATTAACCACATGGAGGAAGGGTTGAGATGGTATGACTCATATCTCAACTGCAGTTCAAGGATACGTTTATGCTCAGAAAATTGTCCCCCATCCTTAAAATATTTTTGTGCAATTTATGCAATATACATGAGCGACGACTCTTAAAAAATATGCACAATAAAGATTTATCCATTAAGTTGAATGTCACAGACAAGTATTATATCGTTTTTTGTATTTTTCTTATTCGTAAAGCCAATAAGGACTTTCAAAGGAAATATAAAAGGAAGATATCTAATAGACTCAAGCAATAGCTGTGCTTCATATAAATATTACTTAATAATGGAGAGATAATATTGATCTGAGTAAATTTTATATGAATTATTACGCTAAATAGTAGGTAGATAATACGTTAGTTCACATATTATGTAAGTTGCATATCATATACCACATGATTACCCTAAAGCATGTACTAGCTTAATATTTCATGTTAGAATTTTGTGTAGCATATGTCTGTACATGCTGTTGTGACGATGTTAGTAGCTCACTCACTACTAAAATGGCGATATATTTATTTTAAGGAAAGAAAAGTAATTGTATATTATACCATATTGGTCAAATAGTATATGCTTATTTTTTAAGTTCACACAGCTGAAAAATATCTGAAAAATATCTACGGAAAGAAATTTTATATGAATTATTTAATGCGCTAAATGGTTATGGCATCTCAGGTAATTGTTGATTTAATCAAGAAATAAACAAAACACTACAATCTTCTCAAAATCAGCCCCACTACTCTAGAAACTCCAGAAGAATACTAATGAATTTATTTCCAGGCGAGGGAGATTAATTAAAATCCTCACCACACACCGAGTCCTAAATTAAGATTGTTTATTAAAATGATAAATTAGGCTTATTGTTTATTCCATGTTCGATTCACCGAGGTGAGTTATGTGTGCAGAAAAAAATTAGCGGAGACAAATATCTCACGTGGAAGTTTATTGCTAGGGTTTTCATTCCCTGCTGCTCTTGGCGTCGGTGACTGCATGCCCCAAATTTTTCTCTTCCCTTTCATTTCAACCTGCTCTCTCCTTGCCCTGCTTATCTCGCAGCCATTTCTTGTAACCGCTCGGCCGGAATATCTGCGCACGAAATCTGTTCCTTATCTCCCACGCACGTCAAGCGGTCGTTCATCCAGATGGATTGTCATAACGGTCATCCATTCCCCCATTCGTTTCCCACTGCATCACCCCCCACCCCATTCACCCTGTACGTCCTACCCCCATCTCCCATTCCGAAAACATAATTCCCCGTCCCACCACTTTCTCGGCACTACACTAAGCGACACCTCATCCGACGCTCAAGCCGAGTACTAATTGATTCAAATCACTCCCCCCCGACCGGTTGTCATCCGTAGCGAGCGTGGCAGCGATCGCCGGCAAATCGGTCGCTTTGTCTGTGGAAATGGCGGCGACTGGGGGAGCTGGCCGATGATATTCGTGTATGTGCGTATAGGGGCGTGATAAAATGGAAGCAAGGAGGGGGGATGGTCGAATGGGTACGTATTGGCTTCTGATACGTCAAATACCTTCAGGTCGGCGGTGGCGATGAACGCCACGAATGGGAGGTTCATAACGATGACATCGTGTTCGCCTTACAAACAAGAAAGATATCAATTAAAATATATATATATGCTGCGTAGTATTTGTGGATCTAAACCATAAATTATTGGAAATGAAAGCAATAGTAAAACATATACCTGAAAAAACTAGTCCCGATAATGAACGGCGAAAGGTAAAAGGCCATATAACGGCAAAAAAAAGTGTGGCAGGGTAGTAGATAAAGGAAAGCCTGGAGCAGTAAACCAAATGCAGAAAAAGAGAAAACAATGGATTGAACAAGAATTGATGCATTATGAATATGGAACGAAAGTTTGTCTCCAGTTTTAAAAAATTCTCTACGACTGAGAGGTTTTTATTGAAAATGAAGCCAATTTAAAATCGATGAAAATTCAGGACTACCCTTCACTAAACATTCCTTTGTAAGACGCTAAACATATTATCTTAAACAGTTTGAATAACAACAAACCAACGAAATACGATAAAATTGAAAAGATATAATTTTGATCCTTAAGCAAAATGAAGTACAAAGAGTTAAACAATAAATAAAGAAGGGTCTTAAATAAAGCAAAGGAAGAACGGTGGAAAACGCAATGCTAGGATATGGATAGTTTACAGAAGGGTGAAATTGGTGCTCTATATAGCAAGGTTAAGTTAATATGGGGAGTAAGAAGGCAAGATCTGTGCTAAAAGTTAAAGATAAATGGGGTAAGATAATAGTTGAACCAGGAAAAATCCAAGAGAGATGGAAGGAATATTTAGAAACACTGAATGGTAAAGAACTTAGGCCGACAAGGTTAGGCATAGAAAAGGAACATGACGTAGAAGAAGATAGTTTAGGTCCAGGCATACTCGACGATGAAATAGAAAGGGCATTAAAGGAGATGAAAGCAAATAAATCCGTGGGAGTAGACAGCATACCTGTGGAACAGTTGAAATGTTTAGGAAAATATGGGAAAAGGCCCTATATGTACTGATTCGTAGTACCTATGAGGAAGGAATCTGGCCGGAAGATTTTGTGAGATCAGTGTTAGTTCCTATTCCGAAAAAGGTAAAGGCTAAATCATGGTAGGATTACAGAACAATAAGTTTGATATCCCACGCAGCTAAAGTAATTCTCAGGATCATCAATAAAAGGATAGAGTGTAAGGCAAATGATTACTTAGGGGATGATAGTTTGGGTTTAGGAAAGGAAGAGGTACGCTCGAAGCCATTGCAGTAATGAGATCACTAATCGAGAGGAATATAGAATATAATCATGACGTATTTGCCTGTTTTGTAGATTTCGATAAAGCGTTTGATTGAGTGAATTGGGAAAAATTAACGCGTGTTTTGCAGAAAATGGGAATGGATTGGAGGGACAGGAGACTGATCCGCAACCTGTACATGTCTCACATGGCTTAGTGCGATTGGGGAATGGAGAGTCCGGATGGACAGTGTTAGGAAGAGGTGTAAGGCAGGGATGCCCGTTGTCAACGGTGCTGTTCTACGTATATGTGGAGGGAATGATTAAAAAGGCATGGGAAGAACTGGAGGTAGGAATAAAAGTCGGAGGGGAATTCGTAAAATCGGTTAGCTTTGCTGATGACCAAGCATTAGTTGCTCAGTCAGCCAAGGGGTTGCAAGCATTGCTGAGTGAATTGGAGGTTCAGTGCGATAAATATGGGATGAGAATCAATATTAATAAAACAAAGGTTATGCGATTTTCTAGAAAGAAAAAGGCTACGCTAAATATTAAAATAAGCAGGAGTGTAGACGTAGATTAGAGGCTTTATTTTTGTGGATGTGAAAAAGAATGGAGAAGGTGAAATGGACCGAAAAGAAAACAAATGAGGAAGTACTGGAGAGGGTGGGTGAGGAGAGGGGTTTTTTGAGATAAATCCTATGGAAGCAGGAAAAATGGATGAAAGGCGTTAAGGTGCTAGGCAAGGAGGCTTCCTCAAGGAGGAGGGAGTTGATGACGGGGACGTTGAGTAGGGATGTTAAGACAAGACTCGTAAAAACTCTGATATGGAGTGTAGCTATGTACGGCGCGGATACATGGTCACTGAAGCAGGAGGATAGATGTAGATTGGAGGCTTTTGAAATGTGTGTGTGGAGAAGAATGAAGAAGGTGAAATGCACCGAAAGGAAAACAAATGAAGAATTACTGGAGATGGTGGGTGAGGAGAGGGGTTTGTTGAGAGAAATCTTATGGAGGCAGAAAAAATGGATGAAAGGCGTATTGAGCGGTAGTGGAATTTTGAAGATGGTAATAGAGGGGAGGATGTTGGGCAAGCGAGGAAAGGGCAGGAACAGGATAGGGATGTTGGACGGGATGAATGGAGGAAGGATGTACACAGAGATGAAGAGGGACCTGATGTAGATTAGGTTGCTGGATTGGGTTTTGTTTGGAGTTACAAAATTTGATTTTTTGAGTTTGAGTTTATTTGATAGTTGTGTCCATCCAAAAACCTGCCTTAACCCTTAGATTACGTAATAGTAATAATTCTTATATTTTAATAATAAATAATGACTTTGAGGACATTAAAAAAATAATATGCCACGATGCTGTAGTTAACTGAGCAGTAAGCTGAATGTGTTCAGAAGAATTATGGGGTCCTATTCCACAAAATGAGTTTCCTCCGGGATTTTTTTACGATTTAAGCGGCAACGAATAATGTCAACTCAATTCATTATATGTCATTTCATAGTAAACTGGTTTTGAGGAAGAGATATTTATTCATATAACATACTAATACATTAAAATACCAACCCTAAATATATCTGATATTGCTTCGCAAAAGATGAATATGGGTTCTAAATTTTTAATTTTTAAGTACGCATATGCACATGCATACAGTTTTCACCAATTAAGTGTACTGATCAGATATAAAAAGTACTTCAACTACATTGATTCAAAGATATATGTAAAATTGAATGCATATGGAATGGAGGAATGTATAAGGAAGGAATTTGCATAGAGTATTATAAATCTTGCGTCATCTGGCGTTCATTCATCTTTGTCTGGCATTAGCCTTAATAAAGAACTCGAGTCTGAGGCAGCTTTGTTACTTGAAAGGAAAAACTTAGCGACACGAAGGTGTTTTAAGTGAAATCATAAATCCATTCACGAATGCGTTCTATTCGCCCATGAGGAGGAAGTACTTATATTTCTTTTCATCATACGAAGGTAGTGCAAATATTTCGCTAAGTTTTTCTATTTTACGGTTTGGCTAAAATTAAATGTCTCCCACATTTTCTTTCGGGATATTCATCTTTTTCTATGAACTGAAACTTAGACGTTTCAGCTGCAACATGGACTATTATGTGCAAGTTTTGAAAACGGCATTAAACATTTATTTTAAATCGTGCGTACATACATGTAATAATTTTTAATTTAATTTCCAGTAGTAAATTTCGATATTAAATATAAAATTTATAGCTACTATGCATACAATAATCTAGTGTTTTATTTTAGATTGGAGAAATTGGTTACTAAAATATAAAAGTAAGAGTTAAATTTCGTTCTTTATTAAATAATTGAGACCCGTGCCGAGAGCACACTTTTGTTATTCCCCAATTGAAATAAAAAATTCTGAGCTCTATTATAATAGCTCATGTATAGAACTTAACTTACATTACTTTGTTAATTAACGACTTACGTAAGCGTAATTACAATAATTATTTAAACCACTATCTTACCTTTTTCTACTCAGGTACGCTTTTAGAAAAAAATAATCTCTTAGTAAGAAACACTTCAAATGTTTTCGAAGGAATGGCATTTAATGCCAACGAGAAATTCCATGATAAAAATATCACATTTAAAGTCTTTATCAAAGAGATTAAGTTCCAAGGTAATATATGTCTAAAGTTACTACATTTTTAGAAAAAGCTAATTAATGGCACCTGGAAAGGAAGTGCTGCGGGGGAGAACATATTTGGAATAGATTGTCCGTAAAAGCACAAAGACATTGTTTTTGGTCTTTTTTGAGTTGAAAATGGCTGTTGTCAATGGAAAAATATTATTATTAATGAATTTTAATCAAAAGTATTGTAAACTCTAAGCTTTCAAATTATATGATCCCACATGTACATCTCTTATGCAGAATCTAATACAATAACGTTTCATTACTTTCTTTGATAGGAAATTTTATTTATCTTGGAATTTCGTAAATAGAAGAATATAATTTATCACAGATATGGGTTTCAGGCATGATCACGAAAAAAAATATTAATACTCGACTGTTGGATGGAATTTTCAAGCCTTGTCTCACGAAAGGAATCTTAAAACCAAAGTAAAATACTTTTTAAGGCTGTGCTTTATTCAAAGTAATACGGGATGCCCTGACTTACTGAACTGCCCATGCTCAGTGGTCGCACTTAATATCGCGCATTTCGCAGAGTTTCTCCGTAAGTGTCTTTTCTTAACATCCTTGCTGAACGTCCCTGTTATAAACTCCCACCTCCTTGTGAAAGCCTCTTTGCTTAGCTCAATTCTTCTCTTTACGTCCCTACTACTTTTACCGTGTTGATCAAAAACACTTCCGAGATACGTAAACTGTTCTACCTGCTCTATTTTTTCCCCTCCTATTTTAATTTTAAGCTAAGCCTTTTTTCTGGAAATTCATATGACCTTTGTTTTATTTTTATTAACTCCCTTCCCATATATATTGAACTGAATTTCCAATTCACTCAGCCTTTGTTGCAACCCCTTGCATGACTAACAAATTACAGCCTGGCCATCATGAAACCTCACTGATTTTACGAATTCCCCTCCAACATTCATCCCTGCCTCCAGTTCTTCCAGTACTTCTTTAATCGTTATCTCCACATATACGTCGAACAGCAGCGGTGATAATGAATAGCCTGCCTTGAACTCCGTCCTTGTCAACCCATTTAATGCGTCTACATTCCATTTCATAACCCTCCTCCTATGTCTTATCTTTTTAAAACTGACGCTACAATTCATAAAAACCAAATCGTGATCAGAGTCCGTATCCGCTCCCGGGAACCTTTGTGAATTGATCACACGGTTCCTAAACCAGTCCCTAACCAGTATATAATCTTACTGATACGATTCCGAGTCAAATGTTATTTTTCATGTATACCCACGCAATTTTCGGTGTCTCAACCAAGTGTTGTTGATGACTAAACACCCTCAATTGCCTTTTCCCCACGGTCATTCCTTGTATCTAAACCGTAGTCCTCCACCTCATCACCTCTTCCCTCGCCTAACCTCGCATTCAATCCCCTATCACTTTCAAATGTTTCCCTGCTGGAATTCACGCGGTTATGTCCTGTAACTGAATGTGTATCCTATCGACTTCTTCCTCCTTATGATTGCTTTGTGGCATGTATACCTTAACAATGACCAAGTTCGTCGGTTCTGCTTTTATCTCTACTAGTAATATTCTATCCGTTACTCGTAATTTGTTGACTACACTTCTTCTTACCTCTTTATTTAATATTATGGCAACCCCTCGTTGGCTCTCGTCCCCGCCGCTGGATATTATTCTATAATTATCACGCCGGTAATCCCCGCAAACCTTCCATCTCACCTCGCATACACCTAAAATTCTAAAAATATTACCACTTTCCATCTCTCGCATTATGTTATCTAATTTTCCTGTCCTCGATATTGTCCAAACATTTCAAGTTCCTATTATAACTAGTTTTGTCCTCTGCTTCTGTGTATTCTGTCCTACTGCTGTCGGATTTCCTTTGCAAGGGTTTCTTGAGATGTCGACCGCAGAAGCCTTTCCGGTCCCGAATGCGAGTATATCATAAAGCAGAAAAAGAATTTAACAAGGAGGAATTTCACTGGAATTTGATGTAATCAGGCATTGAAATTGCAAAAAAGAAAATTGGTCAACCTGCTGACCCTGTAAAGGGGGAAACTGCCTCCAATATTGAAAACCTATTTTGCATCACATAAACTACTCCATTACGCTATTGTTCCGCTAAAACATAAAAGATTTAGTAATATAGATAGCAGGAGATGATAATTTATTGTTCTTTTAAAGTATAGTTTATTAATGGTCGCAGATTTGATAATACAGTTATGGTATTGTCACTAATATAAATATCATGCGGTGTGGTTATTAAGAAGGAATGGACCATCGAGTAAACTAAAAACGTAAGTCTACACAGAAAAGGTTTTGGCCTATTGTAAATTATAACAAAATGGCAATTATAACCGTTGTGTGAATATGAGTTTAAATTCAGTTCGATTTCACATCATGTAAAACATAAAAGTTTAAAATTTTCAAGAAACTGTATAAAATTAAAAATGGTTTTCAGTGGTCAAAACTAGCGTGACATAATTTTTTAAAGAGCCAAAATAAGATATGCTAATTTTATTTCTCCTTCATGTGCCTAGTGGTGAGGAAACTGATTTTCTCATATCACCATTTACCGTAGTACCATTTATTGCTCTAACTTTATGACTCTAACCTAGTCGAGAAATGCAAAGGTAAATACTAAATGAAATATTTCGAGCGCAGAGAATGCTAAAACAGCCGTCATCTTATTGATGTTCTAATTTTCTGTTATCAAGTGCTTAGAAAATTGCCTCTGTATTATTCTTGCTAGGTAGCTAATACCACTAATTAACTACAACTTATAACATAATATACATTTTTTCTTAGTGCCATATGTGTAAAGTTTTTCTTTCAAAATTATAATCAAACTCTTCACACTAATATGACCTATAATTTAATAAAAAAATATACATTAAAGTAAAGAAGGCTAAGGAGAATTATTTTTCAGTCATTCTTCGTTTATTCTCTGAGAAATTAGGGCAAAGATAAGTTCACCGTGGCCGTTAATATTTCGAGTAACCACTGGGCGGTTTCTTTTCCTGTCACAACTTGTCCTGCCTCCCCTTTTAGCGGAAACGTGACCACGCTACATGGGTTTTTGGCATGACGAGAGCAACCGCCTCATGCGAGCGATCCGATGGCTTCGCTTGCCCGCGGTCGGAAATCGGGAACAAAGAGGCCATTCACTATATCACGTGAGCCAAAACTTTTGTATCCCCTAGAACACGCAGGCTTAGTTTGTGCAAGCGCCATACACGCTCCGTCCACCCTTTGTGCGGAACCGAATGCCACCGTGTACATGATCTTCCGCGTTATTCTATAATTTTCTCATTCTTTACGATGTGTTTCGCCTCACTCCCTCTTCCGAAAACCAACCACCCTTCGTTTCGTCCTTTGATCATCCCTTCATCGCGTTGCGAATTTTATTTAAAGAAGTATTTGCTGAAATATTTCCAGCATACAGATTCACTCAATGAGATTTAAAGATATTCCATATAATCAACAGTCATAAGGGTGTGTCCATTCGACTCGCTCAAGCAAGGAAGTGATAAGCAGCGGCTTTTTGCTCCTGTGCTATGCTCTGCTTCATCCTTCGAGACGTCTATAGATGGGATCACCTTCATTGTATGCGCTCTATAACGTTTCTCCTCATATTTTTTACAAAAATCTTATTTAAATGAATCTTAGGCATTTAACTTTCATCAAAATATGAACTAAACGAGGATCAAGGAAATGATTTAACTCTATACGTCTATGTATAAATATATATATATATATACATATATATATATATACATACATACATATATATACATATATATAAGGTTATGCGATTTCCCAGAAAGGAAAAGGCTAAGCTCAATATCAAAATAGGCTGGGAAAAAATAGAGCAGGTAGAACAGATTACATACCTCGGAAGTGTTTTGGACCAATACGGTCAAAGTGGTAGGGACGTAAGGAGAAGAATTGCGCTAGGCAAGGAGGCTTTCTCAAGGAGGAGGGAGTTGATGACGAGGACGTTGAGTAGGGATGTTAAGACAAGACTCGTAAAAACTCTGATATGGAGCGTAGCTATGTACGGCGCGGAAACGTGGTTGCTGAAGCAGGAGGATAGACGTAGATTGGAGGCTTTTGAAATGTGGGTGTGGAGAAGAATGGAGAAGGTGAAATGGACCGAAAGGAAAACAAATGAGGAAGTACAAGAAATGGTGGGGGAGGATAGGGGTTTGTTGAGAGAAATCCTATGGAGGCAGGAAAAATGGATGAAAGGCGTATTGAGAAATAAATAAATATATATATATATATATATATATATATATATATATATATATATATTAGGTAATCTACCGTTTGAGGTAGGTTTTTGGATGGACACAACTATCAAATAAACATTTTGTACCTCCCCACCTAGCAAACTAATCTATATCAGGTCCCTCTTCATCTCTGTGTACTTCTTTCCTCCCTTCATCCCGTCCAACATCCCTATCCTGTTCCTGCCCTTACCTCGCTTGCCCAACATTCTCCCCTCTATTACCTTCTTCAACATTCCACTACCGCTCAATACACCTTTCATCCATTTTTCCTGCTTCCATAGGATTTCTCTCAACAAACCCCTCTCCTCACCCACCATCTTTTCCTTTCGGTCCATTTAACCTTCCCCATTCTTCTCCACACCAACATTTCAAAAGCCTCCAATCTACGTATATCCTCCTGCTTCAGTGACCACGTTTCCGCGCCGTACATAGCTACACCCCATATCAGAGTTTTTACGAGTCTTGTCTTAACATCTCTACTCAACGTCCCCGTCATCAACTCGCTCCTCCTTGAGAAGGCCTCCTTGTCTAGCGCAATTCTTCCCCTTACGTCCCTACCACTTTGACCGTATTGGTCCAAAACACTTCCGAGATATGTAAACTGCTCTACCTGCTCTATTTTTTCCCCGCCTATTTTAATATTTATCTTAGCCTTTTTCTATCTGGAAAATCGCATAACCTTTGTTTTATTAATATTGATTTTCATCCCATATTTATTGCACTGAACCTCCAATTCACTCAGCAATGCTTGCAACCCCTTGGGTGACTGAGCAACTAATGCTTGGTCATCAGCAAACCTAACCGATTATACAAATTCCCATCCGACTTTCATTCCTACCTCCAGTTCTTCCCATGCCTCTTTCATCATTTCCTCCACATATACGTTCAACAGCACCAGTGACAATGGGCAACCCTGCCTTACCCCTCTTCCTAACACTGCCCATCCGGACTCTCCGTTCCCCACTCGCACCTGAGCAGTCTGAGACATGTACAGGTTGCGGATCAGTCTCCTGTCCATCCAATCCATTCCTATTTTCTGCAACGCACGCATTAATGCTTCCCAATTCATTCTATCAAACGCTTTTTCGAAATCTACAAAACAGGCAAAAACGTCCTGATTGTATTGTATACTAATTTCTCTAGATTAGTGATCTCATTACTGCAATGGCATCACGCGTACCTTTTTCCTACACACGCGATTAGATCCTCTAACTCATCGTACATCCTATCTACTTCTTCCTCCTTGTGGTTGCTCGGTGGCATGTATACCTGAACAATGACCAAGTTCGTCGGCTCTGCTTTAATCTCGACGAGTAAAATTCTAATTTTTGCCAGCTCTATGTTGACTACGCTTCTTCCTACCCGTTTATTAAATATTACGGCAACCCCTCGTTGGCTCTCGTCCCCCCGTCATCACTTAATGGCCGCCCCACTGGGGTCAGACGTCTTTGCAGCCGCCTCACTGAGGAACAGACGCTGCGTGGACTACCTTTCGTCTGGCTCCTAACCTTCGGCCTATCTGGCATGGGTGACCCTACCAGGAGCAATTGTATTTACTCCCGCCAGCACAGCTCTAGGGGTCATCGGAACACACAAGCCCTTAGGTATTGACAGGTGCATATCTTTTAAGTATACTATCCCGAATTTTCAAAAGTTTTCTGACTAAATTTCACACAAATGTTCTACAGGTAATTAGGCAAACAACGCACTTCTCTCGTAAACACTTAAACACTTTATTTATTAACACAAAAAATACACTCACGAAGTGAAACGCACGCAAGTCCACACATTTATAATTAATTTCAATTTAATATTAATTAAAAAATTTTGTTAACCACAATTATAAAGGACCTCCATTACAAATATATGCCGGATTGTAATGTTAGTTAATGTAACTTAAACTTATCTGCAAGTCTTCAGTCATTGGTAGTCTAGTGCAGAATGAGTAGAGTGTAGATTTAGATAAATACTCTCTAAATCCAATGCATAACGTCAATCAAGTTCCGCAGATTTTATATTTATATTCGTATTTATTTTGTTTTAACATTTGACAAAAGATTTAATATCTTGCCAACTGTTACCTAAAACCAGTTTTTTTATATTTTCTAGACAGCGTTATTTAACTTTCCTCATGCGATATCACTTGGGTCACAAAAAATGTAACAATGGGCCAAGACACAGAGAGTTAAATCCGTAATCTTGGAGTGATGAGCATTTAATTAATGCACGATATTTCATTTCATAGCGTTATAAAAAGTGTAATTAAATGTAACTCTTATAAAATTGTACATTTAATTAGGTGCTACTTTTTATTTGAGAGTCCTTTATAAAAATAAAAATGCCACTTGGAGAAAATATGGGATGCAATTAAAAAAAAATAGCTTCAAATATTTCGGTATTGAAAATAACGGATAACTCGTGGACACACTCCATGGATACTACGCATATGTTCTTGTGATGACATTTAAGGACAAAGTTGATCCCGCGGTTGGACCGAAATTCAGAAGGATATCCGCCCCCTCACACCCGTGCGCGTCTTGAAGGCTGTGCATCTCGGCTCCGTCGGCGTGGAGAGATGGAGAGGCTGGAGGATGTTGTGGGTTAGATAACGACCCAATTTAAGACCTGTGCCTCAACGCCCGTGGAGAAGTGAGATCGTAACGGGCGATAAGGGAGACGGAGTTGTTGAAGGATATTGGAGCGCAGCAAGCGTACAGAGATCGGTGTGGGTAGCAGCTAATGGCGTACGGGGAGCTTGCATGTGGAAAAAATCAGATGGGGTGAGGTCTGAAGGCAGGTTTGAGGACTGAACGCAACTTTCGAAGGATACATGTAGTTATTTTGCTTCATGGATAGGTGTGAGTGAATGCTGGCAAAAGGCAAAAGGAAGTGAATCTGAAAGTTCCATAAATGCGTTCTACCGGAAGATGCTGAGGGTGGAAGAGGGGGAAAATTAAGTGGGATGTTAAGGATTGAGAAAAACCTTAGTTGTTGTTGTAGAAACTTTTCTGGTATAGCCAGGTTATACAGCATAAATCTCAATTTTTCATGGGAGTATTTTGGTGAAACTAGTTAAAAACTTGGTATTCGAGCTTAAAATTTAGTAAGGCCCTAGCGTAGAGAATTGCAATCATTTCTATGATATCTTCCTTGAAGGCTCATCGGCATTTGCTTTACTAAATCGCTACCTTTACATGCATTCTTTCTACTTCTTCCGAAGTCATTTGTTTTTCGTTCTGGGTTAGATATTTTCACTACTCCCTTGCCTTTCCTTCTGCTTATGTGATACTTTCACATCATTCTTCAATCACTGTCCCCCCGTTCTTACAGGTGTTATTTTGAATTCCTATTTTACATTATAATTACTTAATCATTAGTCTCTACTTACTCAAAATATTTTTCTGAGATTATTTTGGTTGTTTCTAGCAATTTATGAAATCACGCAGTTGCTGCTCTAGTTTCAATGCAATAATTTATTAAAGGTCTAATTGAGTATCACATGCAATAACTTTTGTTTATATTACAATGCACCCATTTCTCTATGCATCGATTAAGAAACTTGATATCATGTTCATCTCATATCTTTCTGATTAACTAACTTGCTGCATCCTCAAAGAGTTAGATATTTTTCCTTCTAACAGCTTTTGACACTTGCTCCATGATCTTTTTTGGATGTACGTCATTAAATATTACAGGAAGTTTAGCTATTTCAAAGAATTTACTTAAGAGTTTACTTTATGATTATCTGCATATGTTCACATACCTTCTGATGTTTGATGCGATTAGCATAACAGCCATTATAAATCGTTCTAAGTCTCACAAATCAGGCCTTATCAGAAGTCTACATTATAAAATAATTAATATGTAGTCAATATACCATGCCATCTTTCAGGAAGTCTATTATTTCATCCCTAATAAGACTGTAAGGAGATTGTAAAGGAACGAAATTCCTTTGTGTTAATCATTCATTGATCGCTACACGCATGTCAGCCAATCTGGCCATTTGCTTTTAAAATGCATAATTGTACTTTCCCTGTAAATTCAATAAGAGAGAAAAACATACGAGGGTGATAATTTTGGCAAGAAATTTCTAATACAACTTTCCACTTAATCCTTATTATTATTATCTTTCCGATTACCAATCATTTTTATATTATATTTATAATATCTTGTAGTTTGAAGCATCTAAAGTCTTCGTAAAACCAACAAAAGAGGGGTCAGTGTATTATATTCTAAAAATCTCTCAATGAGAAGTCTTATGATATGAAACACATCTAGAAATAAACTCACTTTTGAAACCCTGCTAATCCGATGATACATTTATATAATATTAAGAGGCATGGAAAGAACTGGAGGTAGGAATGAAAGCCGGAGGGGAATTCGTAAAATCGGTTAGGTTTGCTTATGACCAAGAATTAGTTGCTCAGTCAGCCAAGGGGTTGCAAGCATTGCTGAGTGAATTGGACGTTCAGTGCGATAAATATGGGATGAGAATCAATATTAATAAAACAAAGGTTATGCGATTTTCCAGAAAGAAAAAGGCTAAGCTAAATATTAAAATAGGCGGGGAAAGAATAGAGCAGGTAGAACAGTTTACATATCTCGGAAGTGTTTTGGATCAATACGGTCAAAGTGGTAGGGACGTAAGGAGAAGAATTGCGCTAGGCAAGGAGGCCTTCTCAAGGAGGAGGGAGTTGATGACGGGGACGTTTAGTAAAGATGTTAAGACAAGACTCGTAAAAACTCTGATATGGAGCGTAGCTATGTACGGTGCGGAAACGTGGTCACTGAAGCAGGAGGATAGACGTAAATTGGAGGCTTTTGAAATGTGGGTGTGGAGAAGAATGGAGAAGGTGAAATGGACCGAAAGGAAAACAAATGAGGAAGTACTAGAAATGGTGGGGGAGGAGAGGTGTTTTTTGAGAGAAATCCTATGTAGGCAGGAATGGATGAAAGGCGTATTGAGCGGTAGTGGAATGTTGAAGAAGGTAATAGAGGGGAGAATGTTGGTCAAGCGAGGAAAGGGCAGGAACAGGATAGGGATGTTGGACGGGATGAAGGGAGGAATGAAGTACACAGAGATGAAGAGGGACCTGATGTAGTTTAAGTTCCTCGATTGGGTTTTGTTTGGAGTTACGAAATATTTATTTGATACTTGTGTCCATCCAAAAACCTACCTTAACCGGTAGATTACCTAATAGTAATAATAATAAAAATGAAATGGATAAAATGTGTTTTTTAGACATTTTAGCAACTTGTTAAATGGAGATATTCCTCTAAAATTTATTGAAATTATTTTATGTATTTTATTTAAAACTGAATTATTTTATTTAAAAAGAAATTAAGATGTAGATCGAGATAGATATCTGATAGATTTCAATATATTAAGATGTCCTAGATGTAGTTCGTCCATTGCTTTACATCTATTTCCTTTCTACCATTTCCTTTCATTTCTTACTTCGATTTCAGCTTACTCACGAAATTTGTTGCTGAATGTCTGAGTGTGATAATTATTTTGAGAAGGTGCCTCAGTAATATTCTTTTGTTTTCTAATTTTTGCAATAACATAGCCCTTTACTCGTTTTCTAATTGCTCTGGTTCTTTTTTGTAAAGGCTCTATAATACTGAGCAATTCATTTTACTAGCCATTTGTTTAAAAATCAGTTGATAGTTCGCAAATTAATTTCGCAGCAAAACGCAGAAAAATTAAGAATGATTTACAAAACTCTTCAAAAAAATAGTATTTGGATAACTTTAACACAAATACATGTAAATCATATTTTCAGTAATTCGATGCAAAAAAAATATGAATAGTATGCTGTAGAAATGAATATCTCTCATATTTTTTGATTTTAGAATATATGTATTTCATTGCCAATCACGATTTTCTAAATTTTTATACAAATTTTATAAACTAGTGTTGAAATTCTTGTTTATATGGAATGAAATGATTGTTTTTCTAGGGTATCTATTGACACTATGTAAAAGACTTCATTTGGTCGTAGGTCATCTGGGTCAATATAATAGGAATTAAAATTATATAATGTGACATTTGTACTAGAAATAATTATAAGAGGGAAAAATATTGATTGAAATATGATTATCTCTTAAAAGACTAGAAGAAATGCGTACATTAGCTATTATAATAGGATATTTCTCCTGAGAGAGAACTTACCACTAAGAAAAAATAAAATAGTCATTGGACTACTACATCAGAATGAAGGTTTCATCGTTCATAAAAAATCAATGCAGAATCAAATCTAATGACTGTCATAGTAATCCAAATTAAACGAAAAAGATAGAAGAATACCAATTTTTATCACCAAATTGTATAAGTTAGCCAACTACATTCAGCGGAAATTTTACCTTTTGCGGTTGAAAAAGTTGAAAAATATCTGCAGTGCGAATGGTAGCAGGGAGTCGAGGGACGGAGGATGGGCCTAAAGGGGTGATTCGATTGATGATGTGAAGGGCGCGCCGGCCACGGGCAGGGTATGGCCGAGGGGCGTTTTAGGATCGGCAGAGGTTTTATTTCACCGTTTTTGGAAGCCGGGGGTGGGGGCGGTCATGGGTGGTGCACGATGGTCGAACGGCTGTGAGTCCGCGAGCCGGGGAGGGAGTGGGGCCTACGGAGATTTGGGAGTGGGAGATAGGGATGCACACTAGAGATGGAGAAAGGGCGGCCGCGTGGGATGGCGGCGGCAGAGCGAGTAGGGAGGGGGGGGGGGGCAAGAACCGCGGGATTGATGCGGGACCGAGGGAAGAACGCCTTCCGGACTCTTTTGTTCCCTTGTTTCGCATTCGAATACAAAACGGGCGCATAATTCCGCCATTTTTGTTTCTGGGGATTTTCCTGGGTCCGCCCCTAACTTTCATCACCCTTCTGAGAGCCGCCCCTTCACCTCCCGCTTCCAGAAGCTCATCCACTAGTCCACTACGCCACCACCTCCCCTAAAATCCATCGCCACTCCGGCCACGTCGGACTACCCTGTCGTTAGAGTGCCCCCTACTGCCTTAAAATACTTTCACTCCCCTCTGTGACCGTCACCATCCTCGAACAAACCCCTTCCCACACTGAAATTTTCTGCCCTTTCGCGCCCTCATTCAACAAACATTGGTATCCTTTTTTAATCAGGCTCTTCTTCCGTTCCTCCTTCCAAATTTTTTTCTGGTTTACCCCTGCGATGGATTGGTCTTCACATAATCTCTCAAAACCTCCATTCACAATCATTCAACTATTCTCTGCGGAATATAGGTGGAACAATGATTTCCAAATATGATAATTTATTCCTGGTGGATAGTATAAATGAATCAGTAAGGTAGCAAAAGTTAATTAACGTTTTTGGTCATCTCAAAATAATTATTACCAATTACAAATTAATAATTGCTTAGACTCTTATCTTTTATTAATCAATTTTGTATACAAACAGGATTTATACACTAAGATGTTTTGTAATTGATAATATCAGAATTCTATTATTTTTACTCCTAATATTTTCCGCTTATATCTGTATCTGATGTCAGCTAACCGCATGGATTAGTTTATTAGTTTAGATTATCATGGTAAATTATGCCGGTTTTTGAAGAATGGTTTTATGGACCATAATCACCTATTTCTCTGATAATTTCTGCTCTTGTGAAATTAATAACAGATGAAAGGCGCTAGCCGACGATTACATGTTGATTTGAACGATGATGGATTTGTAATTATGTAAGATACGTTCTCAATTGAATAGTTAATATTCAATAAAATTAGATTCTGTTATTAACTTTAAATTCGAAAATTGTTTCTCGAAGTATTCATCAAATAACTCACTTAGTCCCCATATTTTTCGGGCTATATATTTCTTGATTTTTGCTCGCAATGTAACGCACAGGTCTGGAGGAAATAGGTACATTATTTGTGAAGTTATATTCAATATTATGATAAAATGATTGAATTATGGATATTTAACTGCGATTAGCGATAAATTTCAACAGTTTTATGTATCGATTAGCGATAAATTGCAACCGTTTCATGGATACACTTTGAAAGAAAACAGCTTCAGCTCGGGGCTGTTTATTATTTACAAATGTAAACAAAGCAATTAATTCCATAATTCAAAGTTTCTTGGTAGTTGATATACCTGATCACTCATCATCATGATTAATCAATCTGGGATTGAATTTTAACTTCCCTCCAATTCATCCTGTTATCTACCAGCTTTTCTTTTGCTCATCGTTATAGCTTCCATAATTTAACTCTCGTAATTCACACTCGCCCTTTCTCTGTGTCTTCCCCTTCATATTCCATTGAAATATGATCTTCAGCAAACTATCACATCTCGGTATTTGTTGAATTAGATACTCTCACCATATATTAATCGCCGTCTACAGGCTTCTCTCTTCATAAACTTCCCCTAATATTTCCTCTTATGTTACTCTTTACACCAGTTTTATAATCATTTTTCTTTGCTTGATTTAATAATTTGCCTAGATCCTCATCCATTCAAATATTCATTTATCCATTTATCTGCTCCTATTAACTCCCATGCCTCACATCAATCTGACAATAAATAAAGTTTCTTTGAAATGTTCTCTTATATCTCGCCTAGTACATCTCTAATAAATCAAAAGAGAGATGGTACTTTTTTCCACACTTTATTATTTAAAGTCGACCGGTTTCGTCGCATAGGCGACATCATCAGGTTGTCATCAGACATCATCACCACCTGATGATGTCGCCTATGCGACGAAACCGGTTGACTTTAAATAATAAAGCGTGGAAAAAAGTACCATCTCTCTTTTGATTTATTAGAATGGATTTCCACAAAGTGAAGCCTGAAACCATCGAGTTTAGTACATCTCCTCTAACAGTTGCTTCATCTGATAAATATACTTCTTTTCCATCCGTATTCTGTTCAGTAAATCTTGAGTCTGCTATTGCTGGTAATCATGGTTATTATATTACAAAAATTCTCCATTTGTTCCAGCATCTTTTCCGTTTTATTTAATGTTTAAATTTCGTACCACAGATACAGACAACTAACACGGTTATATTGAATAAGTTTCTGCATGAAATTTTTCAACTAACTCTCCATCCTGGTCAAGACCTTATTTTCTTTTTACTCATCTTTGCAAAGTTCTTTCAATTAAAGTATAATTATGAAGCTTCAGCAAATATTTTTATGCCACCTAATATCCTTTACTTGATTTTAAAAAGTGCCATTTCAAAATGCGTAGAACTCAATAGCTATAATGAACCGTTATACCTCCTTTGTTTACTTTACCTTGTTCTGTGATTTCACTACGCACAAACCCTCCCTTAGGCTCTCTGTATGGACAATACATATACGTAAGATGGTCAGTGTTAACTACACTTAATGGTCAAAATCCAGATAGTATACGTATCCTTTCAATGGACGGTGTCATGATGGTCTCTTCAACAGCTCTCCTGATTAATTATTTGTCAAACTAACAATAAATAGTATTTCCTTTGCACAATATATCTAGTTGAAGTACATTTTTCTGAAATTCTAGCCAATGAATGATTCATTCTCAAATTGAGAAATAAAGCTACAGAAATTATTTTATTGACCAATTAAAGAGTTAATGACACGCATTATGAATCCTTTTAGCCCACGAAACAAAATTATTGCTGGATTTATTAACTGACTTGAAAGCATATATGCATAAAAGCCTTGTTAAAATATGTGGAAAAGGTATGAATTAGGTTAAAAAAAGGAAGACACACAGAAATATGCAAAGAGTCGTTCAGTAAATATTTGGAGAATGTTTCGGGAAGCCATTTTGAAAGGTATATTTCAAGGAAGAGCTGTCCTCCAATTTTCCGTTATCATGGCCATGAAGCATTAAATTTCATCTCTGTATTTGAAAGAAATAGAATTTACTACACTCTTTCAATTTCTGTTCTTTATTTTTACTAATATAAAATTCTCCGCTTGTTATTTGCATTAATAAATAAATGTGACTCTTACTATCCACAAACTGTCACATTCGTAGAATATGAGAATGCAAAATAATAAATTCAAGTCATGCTTTCGGTCAGTTCCCTCATTACATTAGAAAATCAAATATTTGCGTTAAATTTGCATTCCAAAGTCACTATGTCATTAATGAAAAGTCTCAACATAAATAAATCTACGCTTAGGTGAATAAAGTAACCAAATATTTGGTGATACACATATATAGTGCTGCTAGTTATAGACAGTCCAACCATTCCTCTACTTCTGAGTTGCTCCGCTCACGAAGTCTTTGGTTACAATCATCAGAATATACGTAATTCAATTGATGCCTTATTTTTGTATTTCATTCTGTCAGCGCTAAAGAAATTCACACGTTTACCATAAAATAATGACTATTTAGATTTGGCCAAAGTACTTGTTTGCCAGTATTTCAGTCCATCCACTTTAGATTTTGTTTCCTAAACTCTTAGATTTATCATTCACTCGTTATGAGTCTATTCAAATATTAAACATTCACTCTTTTTTGTCTATGAGAGCAACATCCGTGTTAACTGAGTGCATTGAGCTTTGCCGTCTGGAGCAGCAATAACTATTGCTAATAGGATCACCCATAGGAATCAGTTATACTATATAATGGTACGCACTGAGTCCGTTCCTTAATGATACGGCTGCTAAAGAAACTGAGGTCTCTTGAATCGGCCATTTCGGCGCTAAATCAAGAAATAATTATGCATTTACTATCGAACAAAATATACAAGTGAAATCTGGCTACCTCTGAGCTAGTAAAGCGGCCAAGAGTCTTGCCTTGTAGGAGTAGAACGTGGTCAAGGGCTGCGCGAACTACAGGAAATATTGATAGGGAGGAGGAAAGTTACTTTGAAAGCAGGGACGATGCTGAGGAGAGAGAATCTGGAAAGTATTCAGTGCAATATGGAGAGCGAAAATGTAGTTATGCTGGGCTTACACAAGATAAGACGCCGGAATTATTAGAGTAATCGTTAATGGGCAATGAATCGTCGAGGAAAGAGGAGTCAAAGTGATGAAACCATAGTAGTGCATAAGAAAGTACGGAGAAGAGTAATGATCGCTTAACAAATGGATGACTGATTATTATAATTAGTAATAATATCAAACCTGGTAAATCAAGTGTTAATCCACGTTTATATGACCAAAAGTTTATTGGAAAGACGAGGTAGATAGCGTATACGATCAGTTAGTAACAAACACGATAATATTCTGAAAATATTGAAGACAAGAGAAAATATATATTGTTGAGAATATTTGTTTTCAGGTTAGTATCGTGAACCTTGATTTAGATAGAGAATATAATATAATAATGAAATTAAATAATGAAAATAAAAATAAACAATGTTGATGAATATATTTTAGGGCAGGAAATACGAGACTTGAAGTCATTATAGGAAAAAGTCCAATATGGATCTATGGATAGATATTCCTGCAGAACCACGCATGACATTAGAAGGAGTTATCGTAGATTCTGTAAGGAAGGGATTAGGCTGGAAAACTTGGTTAAGTTAAAACCAATCATAAAAGTCAAAAGAGGTTACAGGAGGGTAAAGGGAAGGAGAAGTTACAGGGCATGGAGTTTGTTTTGACAAGGATTGGAGCATCGCGAACAAGAGAATAAAGAAAATAAAGAAGAACGTGCTTGGGTGAAGATTAGTTTAGGGTAAGAAAATATAAGGAAAATACAACCAGAATGTATACTTTCTCATTTCTGAAGTGTTTTACAGAGCATACTGGGGAATATAATGAACACATTTAGGGATATAGGGTAGGTAGACTGTAAATATGGATGACCAAATTTGAACCTACGGCATATGAGGGTAAGCAGAAAACTAATGTACACATGCTTGTAGATCACAAACAAACTGACCTTCAGAAGCACTCCTGGCGGAAAGGGAAAGTAACATTCCCCTTAACATGCACGCGCAAGTTAACGGTAGTTTCATTCATCCAGTGTATTTTGAAAAGCGGATGTATGGAGACGTGTTCTAGTGCTATGTCAACGAAAGTTAAACACCATGCTGTTTTCGAATTTTTAACTGTTAAATAAGTGACTTCTACAGAGATTCATCGCCATTTAAAGGCTGTTTATGGTAGCGATGCTGTTGATAAGTTTACTTTAAATTGATGGACAGTCAAATTTCGTGGTTGCGAGCCAGGAAAAGCCATAAATGTTTCAAGAAACTGTGGGAGATGCCGCAACAGTAACAAAACATGGAGTTATCCGCTAACATGCATTTAATTATAACAATTTAAGAGCGTAAAATTAAATCGCCTTGACCGGGATTCGAACCCGCATCCCTCGATGTCCGTCATAACATCAAGTTCCTTTATAAGCCCAAATACTTTAGAGTTTAAGAAGACGCCTCAATAGCTTATGGAAGCGGCCCGGCACTTTCAAATACTTTTAACAGGTATCCCCCGTGGAAGGAGGGAAACACACCCCCTCTCCTATGCTGTCCTCAACCCAAAAAGACGATTTAGGTCGAGACATGAGTTCAAACGAACTGGACTGCGTCTCCTCCATGTTCCCAAAGGGCAAAGCATCCGGCTTGGACGGCCTACCCTTTGAATTTTATTTCGTGTACTGGGATGTTTTGAAACCTATTTTAACCAACCTTTTCAATTGAAGGTCAGCGGACCGCCGTGATAACCCTTATACCGAAGATGACGCGACCCAAGTCGTTCAACGAATTCCGTCCAATAGCCCTTTTAAATGCCGATTATAAAATATTGGCACACCTCTTGTGCTATAGAATGACCGCAGTTGCCGAAATCGTCCTCTCTCCATCCCAGTACACGCCGTGTCGAAAACGCGAAAAATGTTCGATGCCGCACTTCTAATTCGCGACGTAATTTTTCCCTCGCCCTTGTATGGCGATAGTTTTCCAGCAGTGCTTACTTACCATTGACCTTGCAAAAGCATTTGAGCTGGTCCGGGTCGAATGGGTCCTAACCGTGCTCGAGACGATAGCCTTTCCCGAGCATTTCATTTGTGCCGTCTCAACGATGTACACCGGTACATCGTCTAGAATTAGGATAAAGAATGCCACCTCACCGCCCATTCCCGTCAGTAACTCCGTCCAGCAGGGCTGCCCGCTGTCAATGCTGCTTTTTGCTTATGCCATAGACCCACTATTCAGACGACTGCAGAGCAGCGGAATCGGAGTACGCCGTCATAGCGCCGTCTGCCTGAGCGCCGCATACGCTGACGACATAACCCTTCCCACATGACTCTTGCCCACGACATCATAAAGTCATATGATCAGGGTGGTCTCTTCCTCAACAACCGGAAATCCAGGTTTCTCCTGCTGAAGGGAAACCCGCCCCCGACCTCCATCGGTTGGTTAGAAGTGCCCTCCCTCAAAATCTTAGGGTTCTGGTGGGAGGAGTTGGCTCCCACGATTGAGCGGAACTGGGGAATTATAAACCACCACATAAAATGGAGTGTTGGGAAACTCTCACTCCCTTCCCTCCCGATCATGACCCGTGTTCGCCTTCTCAAACAGATTGTCTTCCGAAGCTATGGTATGTGGCCCATTTGAGGCACTAACCCCCTAGATATAATGCATAATTTATTAGAGCGACCAACCAAATGATCTGGAACGACTACGTAAAGAAAGCGTCCCGCAAACAGCTCTATGGCCCGTTTGAGCTGGGTGGTCTCAATTTAACGGATACAGCTCTAAAGGCAAAGGTGGTCTACGCGAAGCTAGGCCAGGGCACCCTTAGGGGTGACGACGCGTGGCGCAAGGCACTCCTCAAAGGCGTGTGGCAGGCACTCACGCACGACGAATGCCGCCGGAAGGCATTTGAAAAAACGGAAAAGGTCGCCTCACTCCTGAGAGACGAAGAAACAATTAGGGTCAAGACCCTGTATCTCAGAGCGCTCGCCGAGCAGGGAAAAAAGACATCGAAAAGGACATTATCATGGAAAACCTGGGCGACCAGCAGAGCGAACGATGAGGCACGTAGTTGAATGCGCAACCTAATCACGAACACGGTCATGACAAGGGAAGTGAGGCACCACCTACGGCTAGCTGATTCGCCCCTTAGTCCGTCATGCGGTCGAATAGACACCGTTGCGCATCTGATTCTTGGCTACGACGAAATACTCAGAGGATGGGAAGCCCTGAAAAAGATATACAAAACGTAGGACGTGTTCGGTGGTGGTGACATAAATCTGATCATCCTGAACTTTCGGCTCTTTCCGAGCTTCAAAACTCTAATAATGACCACTTTAATCGTGGAATTCATGCAATTATGAACAGCGAAAAAAAATTCGGCAAAGTTATGCAAGCATTGGTGGAACAGATGTGGCTGAACACTTCCCCAGTGGTTGAGGAGTTGCCTTACAGAATGTGATTTAAACTAATCGATTTCTCCCCACCACATGTAATGGAAATCTCGTGAACCTTGCCTCATTACTTCCTTCCCAGTATTGCATATGGTCACAATTGTGTATGTACATAAATGAATGTATGTCTATATACGTAAGTTTGTATATGCATTTTTTATGTTTATGCATATATATATATATATATATATATTCAAACTTAAAAATCCCGCCATACGGCGAACAAATAAGGAAATATTTTTACATTTGTGATCTGCTCAAAACCGCCTTCCCCACCTTATATGCTTATATATATATATATATATATATATATATATATATATATATATATATATATATATATGTGTGTGTGTGTGTGTGTGTGTGTGTGTGTGTGTGTGTGTGTGTGTGTGTGTGTGTGTGTGTGTGCGTGTGCGTGCGTGCGTGTGTATGAATATATCTATACATATATTTATATAGGAAAAAATGTATACCCTAACCAAAATGTATAAGATGATGTTATATACAATGTAAACACTAGTTGTGTAACTTATGTACTAGACCGAATACAAAATTAATGGAATCATGCCTTAACTGGCTAAAGCATTGGACTGGTCATCGAGGGATCCGGGTTATGTGACCGATTTTCTGTAACGAGGGGCAATGGTTAATTCTTCTCAGTGTATGCAGACTCTAAAACACCTCCAAGTATTTCTGTCAAAGGCAGCCTGTCGCCAAATATCTAGCAACATGACTACGTCCGTCCACACACCTCACGCGCAACTGGAGAGGCTCTGCGAAACCTGAAAGTTTAACCGATTCCACACCCTTCTTATTACCCCGATCTTGCGCCTTGCGATTTTTATTTTTTTCCTTAACTCAACAGACAACTTATGGGTAATCATTACACCTCAGACGATGAGGTAAAGGCAGCTGTCAAGTCCTGAGTTTGAGGAAATTCGGAAGAGTTTTTCAGTGATGGAATGAAAAAAACTTGCAACACGTTGGGAGAAATGTGTTCTGAAATGTGAAAAACGGTGTAAATATTGAAAAAAATAAATCATTTTGAAACTTAAAAATTGCACTTTAAAGTACTATTTGCCCGATTTTGCTATTGCTTGATCACGCTCTACAAGCATTAGTGCAATAGTTTTCAGCCTCGTCTACCCTCGAAAGGAAACCATTACTAAATGAGTTTCGACATATGGCTGTAATGGCGCAGACCAAGATGATAGCTCTGCAATCAGCAGCCATTGTTGGATAGAGTAAAATTCACAGCATTGGCCGCAGTACTGCGATGTACAGGGCGAGGTAAAACTACCAAATTACATCTCCCTGGAAGATGCAGACTTGTATTCAAATATGACATTATGGGATTCCTCCCAACAGAGTTGTCCCCCAATCGGATCTGATGGTGTGGTCTAGTGGGAGAGGATAAAGGTCAAGATTATCAATGTAGAAGAGCGATATGAAATGTTAGGTCATTTGGAGTGTCTGTAGAGTTGGAAAACGCTAAGATAGAGATGGACAGATGAGTAGACGTTCTGGAAATTAGCGAGATTAATGGGGGCCGACAACTTCTAGAGAAGCGGAAATACGATGGCATATTCAGAGGAAAACTAGATACTGCAAGAGTGGGAATTATGGAAGGAATGAGCTGACAATACAATGAGAGAATTTTTATGGTAAAGTTAGGAGAGCTTAGGGACACAGTGATATAACAGGTATATTAGACGGCCTACAGCCATTTGAAGGAGGTAATAGAGGAAGTAAACGGAAAACTTGAAGAGGCTCTTGGAACAGTAAAAGGGAAGGTAAACCAAATGTTAATGAGAGCCTGGAACTCTGTGGACGGAGATGGCCAAGATGGAAGAAGTGAGGTACATTTTGGATTAAAAATCATAACGCCGAGGGAGTAAGTCCGATACATTACTCTAATGAGAAAAACATGGTAATGGAAAACACCCTCTTTGACAATATAGGTGGGAAATATAAACATTGAAAGCGCCCGAGGGCACAGGACAGGATTTCAAATTGACTACATACTAGTCAGGACGAGATACAAGAACCGGGTTAAACAGCAAAAGTACTACTTCGGTGAAGACATAAATAGCTATCGCAGTTTGGTGGCCATAGACAGCTGACTACGATACAGCACGATGCCTTGTAACATAGCTACTAGACGAAACGCTAAGATATTGAATGAAAATGACCTGTTCATTTGATGATCTTTTTATTTGAAAATGACATGTTCGTCTCGAAATTCGACGGAAAATAGAAGATATAAATTAAACTAGCATAAAAAGTATAACGGAAGAAAATAAAAGATGCTTCAAAAATAAAATGGTTGCCTTAAATTTCATATTTCTTGTGAATCTCATAATCTTTGTTATCTTTAATTAATTTTTACGTGTATGTAATGATTTCAATCTCATTCTGGAATGAGTTTAACAATTTAAACCTTTGATTCGTACTAATTTCATGCTGAAGGCAATTTAATATTAATTAAAATAGGTTTCCGTTAATGACAGATTCAATTTGATCTTTGAATTTCACTTGATACATGCCTCTTTCCTTAAATCTTTGCGTTTATATAAAACTTACATAACTGTAGATCGTATTTTCCCGGAAATACTTCAATAAAAGTATGTATACTGTTATCCGACTTCAAATGTGATGCAAAAAACTACAACTTTTTATCAATTCAAGGTATTCAAAGAAAATTAGCTTCGAGTTATTTTTAAAATGACAATTCATAAAATCCATTGGCAAAATCAAATGAATTTTACCTCTGAATACATTGGACAAGAGCTACACTTGTTATAGCAACACTCATTGAAAGACAAACCGTCACTATTCCTAAAATAATAGTCAACTGTGTTTTCTATTTACAATACCAAGTATTGTAAATAGAATTTTAGAACAAAGAGATGTTGAATTAAACGTTCATAACTTTATGTTACAGACCAGATACACCAAATTTCTTATCGGAATAAAACGCCTCTCAAAATATATCTAGCATGGATTTCAGTTTACGGAAGGGATGACTAAGAAGAATCCTCAGCTTAAGGGACCTCACTCAGACCAAAACTCCGTCTTTGATATGCCTGAGTTATAGGGTAAATAAAATATGACTCAACAACTTGGAGATCATTACGGAAAAAAATAAAAAAAGGAATCATCCATTTATCCGACTCTTGCATCCATTTTTCCCCTTCCTCAGATGCCAGAATGGAAGAGAGCACGGAACCAAATTTAGAAGAAATGAAGCCTCATTTTTTTCCCCGCTATCTCTTCCTCCATTTTTTCGATCATATTTCCCAAATTATGTATCCCATTTCCCTCATTTTCTGGCCTCAGTCAATATGCTGTCCCGCATTTGGGTAAGTAAATTACCACTCATTCGAAACGGAAGACGATGAGAAACTCCGAGATGATACGATAAAAAATATTTAAGAGAAGACAGTTTAAACAATTTATTCGACAAATGTGTCAAAATATTATATATATATATATATACATATATATAATATATATATAATATATATTACATATATATATATTATATATATATTATATATATATATATATATATTATTATTATTAGTTATTAGGTAATCTACCGGTTAAGGTAGGTTTTTGGATGGAAAAAACTATCAAATAAACATTTTGTTCCTCCAAAATAACCCAATCCAGCAACCTAATCTACATCAGTAGGACTTCAATTTCTCCTGGCGGATGATGGCAGTGAATTCTTCTCGGGATTTCATCCGGGTAATCTCCTCCATCTCCATCGCTGCCGACGTTTCGATGAAATCCTTTTTCATCTTCATCAGGGCCGATGATGCCATTCTGTAGGTGCCGGTTTATATATCCTCGGTGGTCATGTTGGGTCCCTTCTGATTGGCGGGAAAACTTGCTCGGCCTCCGCATCTAATCTACATCAGGTCTCTCTCTCTCTCTCAGGTATCTCTGTGTACTTCTTTCCTCCCTTCATCCCGTCCAACATCCCTATCCTGTTCCTGCCCTTTCCTCGCTTGCCCAACATTCTTTCGCCTTTCATCCATTTTTCCTGCTTCCATAGGATTTCTCTCAACAAACCCCTCTCATCACCCACCCTCTCTAGTACTACCTCATTTGTTGTCCTTTCGGTCCATTTCACCTTCTCCATTCTTCTCCATACCCACATTTCAAAAGCCTCCAATCTACGTCTATCCTCCTGCTTCAGAGACCACGTTTCCGCACCATACATAGCTACGCTCCATATCAGTGTTTTTACGAGTCTTGTCTTTACATCTCTACTCAACGTCCCCGTCATCAACTCCCTCCTCCTTGAGAAAGCCTCCTTGCCTAGCGCAATTCTTCTCCATACGTCCCTACTACTTTGACCGTATTGGTCCAAAACACTTCCGAGATATGTAAACTGCTCTACCTACTCTATTTTTACCCGCTTATTTTAATATTTAGCTTAGTCTTTTTCTTTCTGGAAAAACGCATAACCTTTGTTTTATTAATATTGATTCTCATCCTATATTTATCGCACTGAACCTCCAATTCACTCAACAATGCTTGCAACCCCTTGGCTGACTGAGCAACTAATGCTTGGTCATCAGCAAACCTAACCGATTTTACGAATTCCCCTCCGACTTTCATTCCTACCTCCAGTTCTTCCCATGCCTTTTTAATCATTTCCTCCACATATACTTCTATATGTATACGTTGAACAGCACCGGTGACAATGGGCAACCCTTCCTAGCAGTGCCCATCCTGACTCTCCGTTCCCCACTCGGACCTTAGCAGTCTGAGACGTGTATCGGTGTCGGATCAGTCTCCTGTCCATCCAATCCATTCCATTTTTCTGCAATACACGCATTTATTTTCCCAATTCACTCTATTGAACGCCTTTTCGAAAGGTACGAAAGAGTAAAATATGTCCTGATTGTATTCTATATATTCCTCTCGATTAATTATCTCATTACTGCGAGGGCATCACGCGTACCTCTCCCCTTTCTAAACCCAAACTGATAATCCCCTAAGTAATCATTTGCGTTACCCTCTATCCTTCTGTTGATGATCCTGAGAATAACTTTAGATGCGTGGGATATGAAACTTATTGATCTGTAATCCTCACATGATTAAGCCTTTAACTCTTTCGGAATAGGACTTAGCACTGATTTCACAAAATCTTCCGGCCAGATTCCTTCCTCATAGATACAACGATTCAGTCCAATCATTTCCTCTACATATACGTTGAACAGTACCGGTGACAATGGGCAACCCTGCCTTACACCTCTTCCTAACACTGCTCATCCGGACTCTCCGTTCCCCATTCGCACCTGAGCAGTCTGAGACATGTACAGGTTGCTGATCAGTCTCCTGTCCCTCCAATCCATTCCTATTTTCTGCAAAACACGCGTTAATTTTTCCCAATTCACTCAATCAAACGCTTTATCGAAATCTACGAAACAGGCAAATACGTCTTGATTGTATTCTAATCGGTGGAATCGAACCCGGGACCCTCCAGTCATTAGCCCAACGCTCTACCCCCTGGACTACCATGATTCATGTATATAAATATAAATAAAAAGATAGTCGAAGTAAAATGGAAGTGCTGAAGAAAAACTTGGACAGCAACAAAGAATACAAGAACATATAAAAAGATCACAGACGTTATTTCTTAAGAAAATAGACGGAATCTTCGTCTTTCTCAGAAGAAGATAAAATCTTGATGGTGTTCACCACTGTTCGATGCACAACACATATGTGCATAAAAATTGTTTTTATAAAAGATTTAAACACTGTATGTAATTGACTTTAATATTTCGGAAGGTCCAGCGGCCTTCATTAGAGGAAATGGAGTTACTTACGGGAAGATAAGTAGTAGAGGGTATAAAGAATGTGGAAAGATTAAACAGAGGCGCACACCTAATCGGCGATTGTTTGCTGAGAGAATCAGAGAGAAAGGTGTTCGCCATTAGGAAGGTTTTAATTTCGTTGGTTGGCAGGGTTTGAAAAACCCGATGCAAGCTAACTCCATATCCTGCCAATCCCCAGAATCAAAGCGTTCCATTAACTTAAGCCTTCCTCCCCTGAGTATTTTGAATGTCTCCTTGCTCGTTATGAGAGACCATATTTTCATACTTGTAGTTTCAAATGAGCCAAAAAAGAACCAATCAATGAATATGCAAAATGTACCTTCCTTGAATATCGTGTTGAACTATTAAATTTATCGTTTTTAAAATTATGTATTTCCTTGAGAAACCTATGTTGACTATTTTTATTTTGAAATATTTCGAATTTAATATAATACCAGAAGAACCTACCGTTTATGTAGAAGTTATGAAATGGTAACTTTGATGGATACAAAATTTACGTATCATGTTGTTTCCTACCTAAAAAGCACACCTAAATTTTCGAAAACGCCTACGTACTTAAAATATCAAAATCAATGAATGAAAGTGGGAATTGTATCGATTCAAGTCCTCTTTCAGCACGGAAATATCTAAAACATTTCCTCATTTCATCAGTCATTCCTTTTCACTCGATTGTCTTCCCGTTTTTATTTCCTATCCCACGTTTCCCTTCACTTCCATCATGCCCTATCCCCTTTAACATTCTCTCCTTTCTCTATCTCTTACCGACCTGGAACCTTAGTCTCCCTATTCCTTCTCTCGATATTCATTCCATTATTGCTTTCTCCAAAAACCGAGAATTGGGAGCCTTACGACCTCATCTTGAGTCAAATCATAATTGATTTAACCCGCGAGAGAATCAGAGAATAGGAGCTTTCATCCAAAAGTGAGAGATGTAAGGTTGCGCTGGAACAAAGCAAGACTGTCGTCTGCATACAACTTACCACTAACTACATGCACTGAACACTTTGCAAAGCCACCCCTGGGTGTATGGCAGGAAAACACTTTTTCCTTATTTTATTTTGTAGAGTTATGAACTTTAAATATACCCTGTCCATAATAAAAACATCATATAAAATATAGGAAAATATGACGTTAGCAATTAGATAACATGAAATTTTTCCGTACGAATCTGATGCAGGAAGAAAAAACTTTTATAATTTAAGTTAGAAAATGGATTTTTTAAAAAGTGTGAAATTTTATATCCTTTCAGGAGATATGTACTTTTCGTCAATATGATGTGTTTTACTATTTGCTTTCATTATTACGGATGCAGGAGTGTCCTGAATATTTTTGACGTTGAGCGAAAAGAGATTCAATTTTCTCTTTGTTACTGGAGGAAGTCCTATTATTTTCTCCAGTATCCTTCTAACCGATTTTTAAGCATGATATTCTCTTCACAATCATAGAAACTCTTAATTTCAATGTTATTCTAAATTTACCTAAAAATTCTTCAACAGATCTAAATTAATAACATACTGTCCAATTTGACATGAATCATGTGAGATTGTTCCAGTTCTGTACAATTAAATTCCCGTTTTCTCCTAACACTGGGACTGTCTTAACACCATTGGCATTTAATATTTCCATCTATTCCAATAAAATGGCATATTGCATACGAAATCAAATTCGATTTAGTTCCTCAATCCTACCTATTTTACTACGGTTCGAATTGAAACATACGAAACCTTTTACATTTCTATTTCTCTCTACTCTTCTAATTTCCAAATATAAATCCAACCTGGCCTCAAAAAGTTTTGGGTTGGGCGGAAAATCTACTTTCTCATAATTTTTTTCTATCACAATGATGCGCCAAATGGATCTGTCAACCAAAAATAATAGAAAAATGGGAGAAATTTCACATGTTCTTTTGAATCTAGGCAAACACATATGAACGCTAACAAGTTATTTTTATTTGCACTGAATGGTTGAGGCCTTAACTTTGTAGAAATCCATGTTTAACTTAAGAAATTAAATATTATCTTTGCTTTCTACGGGAATAAAACTTTATTTGTCGACTAGTTTCGTTTGCACTGTAACATCCTCAGGACTAGTCCTGAGGATATAATATTTAATTTCTTAAGTTATTTTTATTTCGTAAATATGATACTGTTACTACATTATAAATCTTACAATTCTCTTACTATTTCGTGCTAAAAAATATCCCAATAGTTTAAATTTTCTTTTTCGGACCATTTTTACAGACCTATCATGCTCACTCAGGAGTAAATATGATTAGTTCGAATTAAGTAAATTTTAAAGGAAAGACTTGATAGCTAAATTGTACTCGTAAATTGGCATTGTAGATTTCCCATTGCTTCAGATCTTTCCTCTTCAATTTCTGACTTTTTTGGTAATTACGAAATTAAACGGCAAATCCATGAACAAAATTTCGTCAAAAATATCGCAAATATATGTTTATATTATTCTACGAGGGATTTTAGGGGCCTAAAATTTTGATTTTAACGAACATCTTTCGTTAAATTTTGTTTTTAACTGCATCTGAACCGGTTTTTAATTCACATTTTAGAGGTGAAAAATATTTTCCTTCATCTGGTTCACCGCAGAAAATTCAAATAATAATTTTTCCTTTCAATTTCGGCCAGGTACGTTTATTCATTACGTAGCTTTAATTTAATATGTTTGTCTCAACGATGATGTGCTCATATTTAGTTTCTCCAAACATTTTCGCAATGAGCGGCCTGATTCAAACCTGAAAATTATGACAAATTGAGATTAACGGCAGTTATTAAATATTCATTTATTAAACAAGAATATTAAAAAAGCCTGACACTCCTACTTGGTTATTTCAGCTTTCACTACAAATTTATTAATGAGGTGAAAAAAATAGCCTAATATAACAGGGGAGTCTAAGAACACAATATTAAAATTAACAATTTTGATTCAAAATATAAAATCTAACAAGTCGAGGAGAGGAAGATTTAAGTGAGAAATCCTATTACAGGGAAAACAGTTCGTCACTTATCTTTGCCTACTTTTTATACAATTCATATATTTGTAGATGTTCAAGAACTGAATTTTGGTGCCAAAAAAGATCAGGGTGATATGAAAAACAATGAGATAGTTGTGTGTTGTTTTTCATTCATCATGTGTTACTTTCCTCAGTTGCTGCACGTGGAATAAAATTAAAAACGAAAACCCAATGGGATAATTTTCACGTGATATGATTTATGACAAAGTAATGGTACCTAAAGAATGGGCGACACGAAAACACACTTTCCGTCGCGTTTAGGTAAGGCCTTCCTAATAGAAGTTAGCATTAAGAGACATTTTTCATTTTCACCAAGATATTTTAACTACAGGTTCCTTATGTTTATTTTTCTCCTGCAAAGAATAACTCAGATTTATTACTTCCCACAACGTTGTCTACAGTGTGTCCTTTTTTAAATCTGCAAGCGCGTTGAGAATTTCAGCGCTTTATGCTGAAAAGTACCAACTTAGAGCAGATTGATTCATTGAACAGTTTACGACAATATAAGTATTGCCTTTTAAATGTAACCAGTTTTAGTAGTACAGAATATAACATCACACGCTTTATTGACATCATTAAATATATTCTGTGGGTTAACACAAAAAACCGCTGGTTGCTTATGGAAACTTGAAAAAACTCATAAATTGGTTGTTAGTAGCCTAAATAAGTAGAAAAATTACAAAAGTTATAGAGAAAATATATTCAAGAACTCTTTTCTCCATAAACCATACATGCCATAAGCAATTTATCTTTCTCTGCACATGATCCATGCCGAATAAACACTTATCCATTCCCAGTTCACTACCGCAAGGGCAAAGAACTCACCGAAATACACCACCTTGGAGGCTTGTATGGCTCGTGGAAGTTTAATTATTGGTTATGAACCTTGAAAAGCAGAAAATTACCTAAAATTCAACTGACAGACAATGATTTCATGTTTACATGACATTTCCCTTGGAATAGATTCCGGTATAAATTTCTGAAGTAACGTCAAAACTGTAGGGCCATTAAGGTTATTTTCAGCGGATTCAAAGAATATGAAGATGTAAACCAGTGAAAGACATCAATCCATCGAATGGCATGCCAGGCTGCCATTGTTTGAGAAGAACCGATCTAAGAGACACGGTGGTTGCTTCTTCGACCGTATTTTATTCGAGGGAGCTCTCTCAAACCGCAACGGAAGAATAAAACGTGTATGAAAGGGTTCGCCGACTTAGAACGGGCCTTGGAAAAGGAATCCGGCTGACACAACAGCCACGGCCACCAACAATCTCACGCATCGAGAGTCCAAGGATGAACTTGGTGCAGTGGGTGGAGTGGGACAGAAAAGGTTGACCAGAAGAAGGATCGAGTTGAGTGGCAAATGGGCAAGGGGGATGCATTCCAAGTCTCATCCTCCTCCAGGAGACAAATCACCCGCCGCCCCCACACTGACTCGCAATACACTACACAACCTTAACCCCTCTTCCAATCTCCTCCCACTTTACAGGTTATTTTTTTGTCTAATCCCATCCGGTTCTCCTTCCATCGATCCGACGCCCTTCATCCGTTTCCTCTTCAATTTCATTCCACTGGAATCCAAAAAGCTAATCAATGTGAAATTGCAAGACTGAAAACCATCGAAAATGAGCTCAAAGTTTGCTCCGTGACTGATTAACTCTACATCCAAGTTTACCGCGTCACCGTAGAATTATCAGATATGACATTTTGTTTTAGTGTATTTGCAATGCGATGGGAAGGGAATTACGAGGAGGAGAGATGGCACCATATAAGGAGGATTTACGAAGAATAATTGCTCTAGCCAAGGTGGATGTAACACCTCTGCTGGTCTACATTTTGATTTTGGTATAAACAACTGCGTATTCGTTTCCATTATTTTGCCCATAATTTCGGCAAATGATTTCCCCTTATTCGGAACATTTGGGAATGGATTTCCCTTATTATAATTAACTTCAGATTATATCACACGCTTATATTAGATGATAAAATGTGGTAATTTTAATGAAAAAAATCAAACAAAATAAAGTATAGACCTAATGACTAACTTTAGTAATCCCATGGAGTAACCGCCTACAATGTGAGTAATCGGCATGTTGGACATATGTAATGTGAATGTGTGTTTTTATGTATGTATATATATATATATATATATATATATATATATATATATATACACTATAAACACATAAAAACACACAATCACATTATATATGTCCAACATGTCGATTACTCAAATTACGATTCGAATACCAAAGGACGGTTTGGTAGGTGACGGTAGAATTAACCCAGTATTAAGCCCGACGGTATGTGAAATTCACACATCAGGGTAGGGGGCTCAGTTCCTTTCCCTATGCCGGCTATGGTTCCCCAGGAAGACATAGTACTTGAAAAATCACAAATCTTAGGTGGAAGTGAAGGTGTCCAGAGAGAATTTTCCGGGAGTCAAACCAGGAAGGTGATGATGACGGCCGTGCCGTTAAAACGCGAAAACTAAATATGTGAACAATTATATGCATATATATATATATATATATATATATATACACACACATACATATACAATTGCCGTTTTATCTACAGAGTATTGAAATGAGTAATATATGAATAAACCATATCAAGAAAAATAC
>CM073774.1:27214191-27226791 GCA_037158775.1 Hetaerina titia | reverse complement strand
CTCAGTTAAGTTTGGGAAAAAACCATATTTGTTCTATGGTTATCCATGAAAACCAAAGACACGCTAGGTTTATCCCCACAGTGTTGAGACTGTAATGAAAAGTCGGGGCGCTTTAATTCCTGTGGTGCTCCTATTTATAGACTCCTATCGTATGACAAATCTATTGATGGATCTAATAACGGACTAACTTTAAGCGGTAACTTTAGAAACCAAAGAATGTTTTAATTTCTCTACTTCATATCTGGGAATTAATATTCTCCCAGGATCCGTACATAACTTGAAGAAAAATATCTTACAAGCTAATGTGATAAAAAGGTCTACATAAAAATCAGAAAAGGCTTTCTAATCGTTATGTAATTTTGCGAAACCCAATTTTCGTGATATTTCTCATCTATTCTTAACTTCTCTCAATTTAAACATTTTCTCAATAATGACTGGTCTGACATAAACTTAAAGCGATAAATAACATTGAAAATATTCACCCGGTTATATGCATGTTAATACCAGCTTCACTAATGGAGAAAGAAGCAACTTTAAAAAATTAAATGCAGTCGAATAGTAATAAAAAACATTTGTTGTTTAAAAATGTTTTCTAAAAATGATTATCATTTCTTCAAATGAAACACCCCTAAAAACGTATACATACTTCGAAAACTAAAAGTTACACTGGATGTCTAAGACTTAGGTAAAATTAAAAATGGAAGGCTAAGCTAAATATTAAAATAGGCGGGGAAAAAATAGAGCAGGTGGAACAGTTTACATATCTCGGAAGTGTTTTGGACCAACACGGTCAAAGTGGTAGGGACGTAAGGAGAAGAATTGCGCTAGGCAAGGAGGCTTTCTCAAGGAGGAGGGAGTTGATGACGGGGACGTTGAGTAGGGATGTTAAGACAAGACTCGTAAAAACTCTGATATGGAGCGTAGCTATGTGGGCGCGGAAACGTGGTCACTGAAGCAGGAGTGTAGACGTAGATTAGAGGCTTTATTTATGTGGATGTGGAAAAGAATGGAGAAGGTGAAATGGACCGAAAGGAAAACAAATGAGGAAGTACTAGAAATGGTGGGGGAGGAGTGGGGTTTGTTGAGAGAAATCCTATGGAGGCAGGAAAAATGGATGAAAGGCGTATTGAGCGGTAGTGGAATGTTGAAGAGGGTAATAGAGGGGAGAATGTTGGGCAAGCGAGGTAAGGGTAGGAACAGGATAGGGATGTTGGACGGGATGAAGGGAGGAAGGAAGTACACCGAGATGAAGAGGGACCTGATATAGATTAGTTTGCTAGGTGGGGAGTAACAAAATGTTTATTTGATAGTTGTGTCCATCCAAAAAAACCTACCTTAACCGGTAGATTACCTAATAATAATCCAGTTATACGAAGAGCAAAGGAAACCGATTACATTTTTCAAATAAAAGTGATGATATAAAAATAGGGGAAAATGAGGATCACCTACCATTATGGGGGATAGGGGTGAACTACTAGACAGATGCATAACCAATGGCTCTTTAATGTTAGCTGAATATTTATGATAATGATACAGACCAATATTGAGAATCTTTCATGTAACACATCTAATAAACCCGCTGTTTCGCGGTAGTACATGCTCATTTTATCTAGGTTTCAACTTGTTCCAACTAATTCTTCGAATCGACACACATTAGTGTTACTAAGGGAATGAAACAGGGGAACATTGGTTCTGAAATTCGCTGATGTCGTAGGAATAACATATAGGCAATCCTCAAGAGACATCATCACGACCACTTACTTTCCAGGACCATAGCCCGGTTGAGTCATACAAGTTGTTGCACGTGTTTCACTCCGTGAACTGACCCGTTTACATTTCCCATGCTCTGTGAAGAAAAGCAATCGCATAAAATCTTCGCGATGCATTCAAGAAGCTAAATTAAAGCTTGATCTTGACATCATTCCTTCAAAATCAAAAAGTACATTGACATTTAAATTCTAAGGACTGATTTACACCTTGAACTGTAGGCCATGAAAGGAGAATCCTGACCGAAAATCCCTTTTCGACCGATCTATAGAATCTGGAGGCCCATGAACTTTGATGAATTAATCTTGCCTCCAAGAAACCCATTGTGCTAATGGTTATGAACTCCATATTTCACCCTACGAATTTCTAGTACTAGTGCCAGAACTTTGTAGGATGCCGAAGGTCATGGGTGTCAAAGTATGATTGGGTCTATATTGGATGTGAAATACATTTTTCTTAAGAAGTACTCTGTAGCACAATCTAACTTGTTTTATCAACACGACTTATGGTTTAACAAGTTGGTTATAATATTATTAAATTCATTATCTAATTTTTATTTCATTGTAATTTGGGTGAGCACTGAATCTCAGTCATTAATAGAATGATCATTTCGCTACTTAATTTATTCTATAAGAAACCTAAAGATAATTAATACTCAGATATAATCGTCTAATTAGGTTGATAACCTATGTTAACATCGACAAGAATTTTAATAATTGATTTTGGCTTGATTTCAACTTATTCGGAAAAGTGATTATGGAGTTAATCGCCCGATGGGGAAATCTACAACGAATTTATAACGTTAGTACTGACTAGTATGGAGAATTGCTATTATTAGAATTTTAATAGTGGATTAGGTTAGGCGTTCAATGGACCCAGATACTGGAATCAACTGTACTTCTATGCCTTCAATAACACGACACAGGTTATCCTTAATCCCATTTTACATACTACCTTGAACAAAAAGTTCCCGGAATAACCACCGTGTGGCGCTCCCATCGTTCCAATTTGAGTTCTGTTTTTTTTGTTAAATTGGTACATCTGTTGTTGATATTCCCTTTAAATCTTAGTGTCATAACTTGACATTTGCAAAAGTTACGTAGCCAAGAGTACATTATCTCTGTGTGTGTTGGCGATTTTTTACAATTGCAGAAATGGATTTTAATTTGCAACAACGAACTTGTATTAAATTTTGCATAAAAAACGGATTTAGTGGCGCACGGACGTTGGAAATGTTGGAAAAGTGTTTCGGCAACGATTCTCTAAAAAAAACGGTCGTTTACCAGTGGCACGAGCGGTTCAGAAGTGGTCGTGAGTCAATCGAAGATGATGAACGCAGTGGCAGACCATCGACATCGAAAGTCGGTGAAAAAATTGATAAAGTAAAAGAAATGTTGGTCAATAACCGCAAATCAACCATCAGAGAAATAGCGGAGGACTTGAACATTGCCTATGGATCCGCCCAAGACATTGTGGTTAATGATTTGGGTTTCCATCGTGTAGCAGCAAAGTTGGTGCCAAAAGACCTCAATTTCATGCAAAAAAGAGACCGTGTTGACGTCGCAAAAGACATGATTTGCGAGGCTGAATCCGATCCCACATTCATCAAAAGGATCATTACTGGAGACGAGACGTGGGTTTATGAGTACGACACGCAATCCAGACATCAGGCAAGTGAATGGCGTTCACCAAATGAGCCGAGACCAAAAAACCACGTCGTTTTCAGTCAAAAAAGAAGGCAATGCTGACGGTTTTCATGGATTACAACGGTGTAGTGCATCATGAATTTTTGCCAGAAGGCCAGACAGTAAACAAAGAGTATTATTTGGGCGTTATGAGACGTTTGCGTGAAGCAATTCGCCGAAAGAGACCAGAAATCGCCGCACAGAGCGTCGAGACCGTCGCACAGTGCTATCATTATTCGTAATTTTTTGACGAAAAATGCAACAAATACCATCCAACAGCCACCGAATTCACCTGGTTTGGCTCCCTGTGACTTCTTTCTGTTCAATCGAGTTAAAAAACCATTACGGGGAACGCGTTTTAGCAGCCGAGAGGAAGTAATGGAAAAATCGCAGGAAGCACTGATGGACATACCGAAAACCGAACATAAAAAATGTTTCGAGGATTGGATCAAGCGCTGGCATAAGTGTGTTGCAGTCGATGGGGATTACTTTGAAGGGGACAATATAGATTTAGATGAATAAACTTGTATTTTTAATTTTCTGAATAAATTCCGGGAACTTTTTGATCAAGGTAGTATAAGAGTGCTCGCTCATTGACGTACAAGATGCGAGAAAAAATAGTTTGTTAAATTAGTGTAGAATGGGAGAGGAAATTCATAATCAGATCAAATGAGAAGAATTAAGCAGTCATGATGAACGAAGGACTTCGCCTTTCAGAAAAGTTAAACCACAGTGCAATGAAGACATAATCTCCAAGTACCAGTTTTAGGGGAGGCAACCGATAGCTTAAGTTTAACATTAGCGGCATTAAGGATGAATGGGAAAGGAGAAAGGGTGGAGAGCAACCCGGCGTCGGCATTAGCCTTCGTTTATCGAAAGGCGCCAATGGGCTTGTAATTTCACATCCCATCCGACGGACGGCGTCCTCAAAAGTTCTCTCCACAAAGCACCTCGAGTAGGGATCGGGATACCACTGAAATATCTGCCTGCCCCAGGATTCGAATTCGGGGCCTCTCGGTGGGTAAGCCAGTACGTTAGCCGCCGCATCATTCCGATCCCCCATAATCATTTAAAGGGTATATCACTCATGGGGCTTTTTCAGAGTTTTGGAGATACATGAAGGTCATACAGGATGAGATTACAATAATAACATAAAGACGCTTCAGAAGGAAATGCTGACGAGTACTTATAGCCTTGCGGTATTCTTTTTACAAGTATGCTCTAAAATTATAACTGCTGGGCGCTCAGCTAGTTAGGAATGAGGCGGAGAAAGTTATAAGGGGATCTCATTTCTTAAGAAATCGTTTTCATCTGTTATTTGCTTTTCCGTGCTCCACCTCATTCTTTTCATTTACTAAATAGACAAAGATTTTTTATCTCACTATTGCAATTTTCATAGTAAACGGTTGTGTACTTATATATTTTTACTCAGAATAGTGAATCTTTCTGACGTATGTTTCTATAAAAGAGCCACTCTGCAGATAATTATGTCTTGTATTGAAATAGTTTAATTTATATTTTAGTGGCATTTAAATTTCTGATAAGTTTTCATAGATAAGTAATTTTGGTTTAATTAAAGTTTTTGCATAATTAACACAGAAGCTATTTGCTATTGCTTGGAGCGTGAAAACTCGATAATCCAACATGAATTAAAATAGATTTAGAGGAGACACAACCCGGTAATATTGTGCAGCATAAACTAAAATTCTTTAACTATGATTTCCGAGTAAATTACGCAATAGTGAATTTTAGGAAAAAATCATTATTTATTTTTCAATGGCAAATTGTAAACATATGGCAACATTCTTCAACGAACTTTCTTCTCTTAATAAACTTTCCGATTACTCACACTCACATCTATATTGATAGTTAATTATTAAAAACATATTTTAAAAACCGTATTGCTATTATGAGATTTATATCTAATGTGAGATTCTACCATTTAATTCTGTAGGCATTAGTTAAACTCCCACGTTGCTCAATCCTTAAGGCAAATATATCTTGGTGAACAATGTGCCCATGAGCCATAGGTCGTTAATAGTAAGATAATATTATAAACGAATGTATAATGCGCTAATGGCGAGTCTGATTAGAAATCTGAACAAATATCGATCTTGGCTACCGGAACCACTATACTACTCACGGTGGCGTAAGGACCATCCCTGAAGACGCGGTCTTCAGATTCACGTCCTTTTTCAACATGTATTCATCCAATATTTCTGCAAATAACTAATATTTTATTCACCGTTACCAAGGTTTTTATAACTGCTTATCCATTGTAAAATTCATGGCGTTTCCTCGGCCAAGTTTTAATCTTTAAACATTAATACGAAATGAACATTTTATAGCAAATCAGGCCGATATCTCATACACGTTTTCAAGAAGTATAGGAATACGGTTTTCTCCCTATTCCCATATGGCTCATTTGTCTTCAGAGCTAACATTTACTAACAACTTTTGTCCTTTTCATAACCTTATAAAACCACAATAATCTACGCGAAGGCTACTTTAGTGGCATGGTAGAGCGCGGTTTAATCTATATCCTGTTACTCTAAAGGACTCCTTTCACTAAGTTCAGTCATAACTAAGGGGTCAGCTAGCTTTTTCCCTGCACTATATTAGGATCCAAAGTACTCGTAGGATCAAGAGCCAGAAAAATTACCATGTTTTAGTGCCCAGAAGCACAATATAAACGGACCCTCCGGTCAGTAGCCGAAGGTCCGTTTAAATTATGAATCTAGTACGACGTTACTACGTCCGCAAACGTTTTATGCTGTCAACAATTTCTCAAGATCACATACAATTAATCCCTTCCTATTTTTTGTACATCGAAGCATAATGCATGATCCAAAAAGTTAACATATAACCCTTTTCCTTGCAGTGTTTATTTTTCAACGATCACTACAAAATGAGTTCAATTTTTGACGTTAATGGCTAGTAATCCATTAAAATGAAAAATATTTTGGTTGATTTCAATTGGCCTCACAAATAGGTAACGCTTATTTGAATATTTAACCGGTGCTCACAATTTATCATTAGTTATTTACCTCTGGTTTACTCTGCATGCGTCACAAATGAAATATTATTTCGATGTAAATCACCTGAATATATTTTTCAACACACATTTTACTAATCACAAAGTAAAACAGGACTGTCTACATTGCATTCAGTGCTGACGTGGTAAAATTAAAAGCTCATATTTTCATCAATCTCAGCACAGCCTGTCTCTTTTAAAGTATAAAAGTAAAAGAGTCACAGTCTCTTTCAAATATAATTGCTAGTAGGAGTGCCTAGTCGATAGCAGGTAAAAGCAGTATTGTTGGTGCGGACGTTAATACCTGTAAAATATTCTGATTGCCATATAATAATTGTACTGCATGCAACAGTATGTCCTGCATGTTTCCTTCTTATGGCACCATTGCGTGTAGGCAAGCTGAAAATGGTTAACTTTATCGTGGATCAAAAATGGTTTCACCAGGACGCCATATTCCCTTGAATGTGCGAGAGAGACTAACACCATAAACTCTCTTCCGTACATGAGTTTTCATGCTTTATTCATTGGAACCCAAAGTTTCCAATTTGCATGCTTTCCCCATTTGAAGATGCCTGGCATTTTCGAGATCATCTCGATACCACACAAATCCATCAATAACATCGCCTTTTTCATCACTTGTGTATCTCAACATGACTCAACCCATTAATCCTTTAATGGGAGTGATCTCTCGCCAACAGTGACACTAACAACTCACTAATTGCGCAAAGTGAAAATGCCAATTAGAACTTAGCGACTAACGATCCCCTTTATAGTTCGCTGTGAAAAAGCAGAAGGGATCAATACCCTTCAAAATGATCTTCCCTTAACATTCCAATTTAACTGAGGATGAAGAAGATACAATTAAATCTCACAATTTAGCCTAAATCGATATAATATCGAAATTAGAATATCAGTTTTCGTGCTTTTAAAATAAATATATAGAAATATAAATTTTTATATTGATAAAATTATAGAATCTAGTGTAAAAACCACAAATTAACAATCAAATGCAATTATTAACTTTGAAACTACCATGCTAGTATTATAAACATAGGTTAAAACTAGTACATCAGAATAACCTAATGGAAGGCACTAATTTATAACGAAAGAGTTAAAGTCACATAATTCAAGAGCGGATAAGAGTTTAATGGAGAATTTATAATCAAATAGTTCAGCTTTTACATCCATCTGATTAGAAAGATTTCCCAATCATTGTAATAATTCATAAACAACCACGTCCTCTAATACAAGTGAACGGTAGCATTCATATTTCTATTAAGCTATAAGCAAGGAGTAAAAACTAATAATCGGTAAACTACAGTATCGATTTATAGCGTATAAGGCTCTCTACTGCTTCATGCAAAGGCATAATACTCATTTAATGAGACTCCACGGATGTTTGAGAGTATCAAACATACTGAGAATATGAAAAGTAATTAGTAGCACTGTAATAGCCTGTGGGTATCGTGCCTCAATACCAAGTGTGTACGAGATTGCGGAAATGTGTAAAGGTATAGAAAAACTATTAATTTATAGGAATTATATGGACAGTAATACGCATGACTTTGATGAATTTTGATGTAATTGACCATTTTAGGTCACATACCTAAAAATGTTAATCCCCACTAATGTGCAATACGTAGATAGATATGAAAGGCTCATATACTCTATTTCGAAGAAATTCTCCCAAAAAACAATTTTAAATGAATAACTATCTTAGTAGAACATTTGACATACTCACATGATAAAGAATAACACCACCTTTTGCCAATAAATGATTAAATTTACATGCTACTAGGAAAACAAAAAAGTCAAACGGAAGAAAAAATGTCTCGAACACTCAGGATCCTAAATTTTTTCCATTATGAAATACATTAGAAAATCAGAGGTGGCTTATACCATTGCCTACATTTTTATGTGCCATCAAATAAATATGCAGTATTTTTGCGATGTGTAGGCGTAATGTGGCATTTTTGCCATGAAACTGAGGCATAAGGTTAAAATATTTACCTTATTAGAATATCAAATTCAATCATATGAGGGCTAGGTTTTCGATAACTACAAAGCTAAGAATCATACGCTGACAATTGTTCAAAAATCACGAAATGTGATCGGTCATTTAATATTATATGTAACGTCTCATTACCACCTCTTTGGTTTTGAAAACCTGTATATTATTTTTCCTCTCTCAGTAAAATGTTTAAAATTAACTTACTAATAGTGAATATGTCATTGAAATAGGATCATGCACCTCCCAATAAAATGACGACGAGTATATTGACTTATTAATGAATATTATTAAATTGTATGAGTATTTTTTCGAATTTTTCAACTACTGTCTCAAAATAAATCACGATTACTCCATTTAAAATACATATCGGGCTTCTTTTTCTAGCCTTACGTGGCGCTTATATTGCGCCAAACATCACGAAGCTATTGATAGCAATAGTTTCGATTCTAGCCTTTACCTTGAAAAATTAAAACACCAAGGAAAACTTTATTGTAATGGAGGATAAGAATAATACTTTTTCCATTGAGCTTCAGATTGAAATAATTTTTTAGGTAGTTACCGTTAGCATTGATTTAACCACAATATCAGCTTATTGTTTCTTTTACGAACTTAAACGATCTTGCCTGACATTTGCTGCATAGAAAACGGTAGGTACTTCCACCTTGGTCATTTGCGCTTAAATTGTGGATTGTATTTTGAATGAATGCTCCGAACGTTTCGAGTTGAAATCCACTTCGTGCATGGATTTCTCACTTTTATTTGACTTATTAAATTTAATTCCAACTATACATGAAAGTGGAACTAACCCATTGGGTTCATCCTAATGGTAATACAGCCAAAATTACAACTAGGGACAAACATCGAATACCAGTCTAAACACTCGTGCAGGGTGTGTAAAAAAATCACGCGCTCTAGTATAAAATATATATGATCTATATGCATTATATGTATGAAATTTAGAATACACCTGCGTTTGTTTAAAAAATAAATGTACTAGCTGTGGTTACACGTCAAAAAGGATTTCAAGAGGTTCGAAATGGGAACGGCTGAGGAATGAACGCTAAAAAGCGTTTTAGATGGCCTTAAAAAAAGGGAATCTTGAATTATGCATTCCCTAAGGCTCTTCTCAGGGTTTGGTGCAGTATTTGCACATACCTAAAACAGCTGAAAGGCGTGTATTTCCTGGCCTTAACTCTTAATAGCATGTGGATACGATGTATAGTAGAACAAGTGGAATAAGAAAATGTAGAACGTTCCCTTAAAATATTCTAAGATATACAGAATGTTGTTTGTAACAAAATAAATTATATTGATGCAGTATATACATTGAGTATAAAGATATATTTGACATTATTATTAGGTACTCTACCTACTAAAATAGGTTTTCGGATGGACTCAACTATCAAATAAATATTTTATGACTCCAAACAAAACCCTATCCAGCAACCTACTCTACATCAGGTCTCCCTTCATATCTGTGTATTTCTTTCCTCCCTATATAAATATATGTATACACACACACACACACACACACACGCACACATACATGGGGGATAGGGAGATATTCGGAAGATAAGATCTTATCTTCCGAAGATAAGTTCCGAAGAAGTTCGAGTCCGTCGAAATTATCAAGATATTATTGTGAGTGTTCTTTTTATGTGTTCTCGTGCTGTGTGTTACTGTCTAAGTTTTATATATATATTCCTGTGTTGGTCTTTTATGTGTTTTCCTATCCCCTTTCCTTATATGTCTATTTATATGTGCGTAAAATAACTTTTGTTCGCCGTATGGCGGGATTTTCGAGTTTGTATATATATATATATATGTATATATATATACATATAATTTCATATAGTTATTCAAATGTTCAAGTATGAAAGCACTCAACCAAACGAAAACCTTAGCAATGTAGATAATTGCCATAAGTCTTGATCTTGATATTGTTGAAACTGTAAGAACCCTATTTGACGATTTAAAAAATATTTTTGTGTCTCACTGAATGGAAATTATGCAATAAGCATATCTAGCACTGTTCTAGTCATTTCTTAGAGACACTTCTTGATGCGGGAATAAATCTATTTTGCCCTCATTTTAATAGAAAAAGCACATTGACAGTGTTGAAAACGAAATGGCGAAAAGCTCAGTTTTCCTAACGTCTTGTCGTTTTACTGCCTTCCAATTGGAATATGTTTCTTCACGACGATTGAACACTCATAATCATTTCGGTCTAGACAGAGGCAGTTGATAACAACTCGGGAACGAATAAACTTGAACGTTAGCGCTCGTGAAAATGAGGTCTTTGCACATATGCTAGGGAGAGCATGAGTCAATCAACATCTAGGCGCGTGTCATAATCAGAGTGCATTATGCATGCACACCTTTCCACTCTCCAGCGTATTTGTATGTGTGGGTGCAATAACTACGCCATTCCAGCCACCCCTGGCGACACCTATTTCTCCAAGTAGGTAAGCCTGTTGCGTCCCGGATTTTATGTCTTTTTCTCTTCCTTCGACTGACTTTTCCTAAATGTGTATGGCTTCTATCACTACTGCAGCAACCGCTTCTAGGTTGAGCTAACATTACGGCATAATCCTCCCTATGCATTCCTCTCTCCTTGTCCTCCGCCGCCGCGCTTTTCTTCTACGGACAAATATGGCTTTAGCTCCCAAATACGCCATCTTGCCTGGACGCTTTACATGAAGTTATACCAACCTTCTTTCCAAGTTTTCCTACTCCCATGAAATTCAAATGCTACTTCTATGGCAGGGCACCTTGTACGTAGATGCAAGTCAAAAAGTACCATTTGCATTTAGCATGGATGGGACCCTGCTGTCGTTCGAGCACTTTTTCATGCAAAGATGTGCTCAAAGAAATTCTGCGCTTTCTAATGAAAAATTAAGAAGATCTCAATGGAGGGTGAAAAAATGACCATCTTAATGCACATATTTAAGTTACTATTTTTATTAATATTAGCTAACATAAATTAATATAAAAATATTAATTGAATCAATGTATGCACAGCATATTTACCCAGTAAGAATAACATAAACATTTACTACTCGTATGCAAACAATGTTCATGCAACTTGAAGTAAGAAATTAATGAACTATCATTTGTTTCCATGTGAATAGAAATTAATTTTTGATTATTAAAGAGCGTTTTATCGTTTCCCTTGAATAAAAATCTATAGTTCAAGCAAACGTGGGTTATTTGTACCAATAATAGCTCTTGACATTCTTATAAATCCAAAATTAAACTTTAGAGGCAAAACCAAAGAGGCAAATGATGATAACAATATACATATAGCGTCAATTGTAAAAATAGAAATGATTTCGAAATGATAGTCTTACATTAAAAAAAGTTTTTCATTCATATATCATAATATGATTAATGAGGATACACACGCCAAATGGAGAATGAGAATCTATATTAAACCGAAAGCTATTATAACCAATTTGCGTATTAAGGTCCAAAACCGTCGCCAATCCAAATTAAAAGCAAATGAATTATCAATTAAATATTATTTTGTAACTATGACTTCCGAAATTCAGCCCCTAAAATGAAACTTTTCAAAGTGCGATGATGGATAGCATTTATAAATAAATTTCCTGAAAAAATCACAGCCTTTTCATAGACACCTCAGCTGAGTGATTTTTCGGACACCTGGATATTCCTAGGAAACCATAGGAGGTCCAGGGAAAGGAATTGTTACCCTACCCTGAATGGGTGATGGTCACTGCCAATTGTGTTAAGAGTTATCTTTTATTTGAGTTCTACTTGATTATTTCACCTTTTACGTCGGCTTTGCGTTAATTGATTAAGTTTTATTTATTTCTTTTGATATTGCCAAATGTATCTTAACTTATTTTTTGGTTTGGCAACCATATGGAAACAACCATGGATGAGGTACTTAGATAATATTTTGATGTATATCTAAAAACATTAATGATAACATGCAGACAGAACTAGTTCCTCAAATTATGAAGGGAGGTCCTTTCCCTGAATGAAATATTTTTTGGAACAAGGGAACTATTTTACCTCTAATCGGGGATTTTTATTAGTGTTAAGAATCAATTTAAAATGAACGGCTAGTAACCATCTTC